>VXBO01005797.1:178982-212817 GCA_013400135.1 Rhinoptilus africanus
AGAGAGGAGCTGAATTCTTATTACAGCGATGCAATTCAGTCCTCACTACAACTCCACAGCCATTGGAGATTAACTCAAAATCTTTTAAGTCTTTACTAAGGTATGTTTCTGTCTATAAGAAATTATTTAGAGCTTGGCTAATGCTACAGAATTTGACCTGAAGCTATTAAATACAGCTGCCAAAGACTAACCAGCCAGAGCAATGTTATGGGCCTCCTGCACATCAACATCTGTGGGAGGCAAAAGAAATAATTTCTTTACCTTGTCAGCACAGTTTGTGGAAAGTGATCCATGCGGCAGGGAAATATTACTGCTTTGCAGGACTCTTCTCCCACTCATCCCTTCTAGGTCTCACAGCTATGGAAAAAAAAATTTTTCAATGGATCCAGGAAAGGATCCAAGACAGATTTTCATGTTTGTTTTCAGCGTTAGCTCATCCCACACTACTTGCACAAATCCTTCCCTCCAGGTTTGGAGGCTTGACACAAGCAACCATTCTGACATTTCATGCTTGGAAACCTGCCTTCAACAAATCCGTTTTGGGTTCCTAAATGCCTGTTTGGCTGCTTATGCTTCAGCCCATCTGTTTGGATGGCACCAGGCCTGCTTACAAGGTGATCTTCCACTTTCACTTCACTTCCCATCCAGGGATGCCAGCCAATTTTGGGCACTTGGCACAATACCTTCTCCTGCCCTCACATTGGTACAAAGCCCTGCTGAGTCAGAAACACTGCTTCTGTGCTTTATCGAATTTGTTGGCACTTGTGGGCCTCTGACCACCTGGGCAGCAGAGGAAGAAAACTGGAGTTGTCAGCCCTGGAAATTGCCAAGTACACTTGTTGCTGAGAAGCCAGGGGAATGTTATGAAGATCAGTGACACATCATAGCACGAGAATTTTAATTGCAAATGCTCTACAAAGACAGGATCGCCATAAGCAGAAGGACAAGGATAGTAAAATGGAAGATACAAGCCATAGATGTAGAAGATTCAAGCAGGTGAAAGCATGGAGCTCTACTTTGCCTTAATGGTTCCTTTAAAATGGACAAATACTAGGACATACTTGTTTTGTATATACTCTAATTTTTATCTAAGATCACAGCGTTATGGTTTATGCCATTCAGTGAAAAATCATACCAGGCTGAAGATGCTTCTTTGCAAAGTTCTGAAGTTCTGGTCAAGCTCTTCCAGAGGAATGGACCACTTGTCAGTAGGCCTGTTTCAGTCTGGCCTAACATCAGTGCTTCAGCAGCCATGTGTGTGCTGAAGATGGGTCCTTACTGAGCACAGAGGGAGATATCTGCAGTAATCCAGATGGCTGGAGCCTACAAAGTGTAGGAGGACATCATCTGGTTGTTACGTAACTTGGCCTTGGCCAATATCAGGATTTTGCATTTTCTTTAATAGCCCCTTAAATTCCTTATTGAAACAGAGATGAAATACTGAAGTATTTCATACTGAAGTATGGCTTTCTTAGCTAGAAAAACTTGTACTAATAAGAGTAAGTCAGTGGTACATATCACTAGTTTTCTCCCCCACCCTCCTTTAAGGAAGGCAGTAACAAGCCAAGGAAAGCAAAGACAAGCTTTCAACATACCGTATCAGCTGTCAAAATGTTTTCGTTTAAGAGTTTTGGTGAAAAAATCTCTTTTCACTGGTTTAAAGTGACAAAAATTTCCAAACAGGCATTCTGACACCTAAAAGAACAGTTTCTTCTTGTTGTGCCCTGTGTTTTTATTAAAGAAATCCCCTGGCTTCTTACACCACAATATATATATAAAAGGAAAAGAAAGAAATTTTAACACTTCAGCTTTACCTAGGAATGAACCCAATTTATACTAAAATAATGATCCATTACGTGTTCACAAAACAGCAAACAAACACTAAGGCCCTCAGCTCTGGCATGGCAACTACCCAGTATCAACAAGAATAGCATTAACCTATCTGTTCAGCTAACACATGTGGTATCGGTCAAGGTGAATTTAGCACTTCCTGCACAGCACTTAGACAACCCCTGCCCCGTATTATAAACATCTTTAATGACAGTAATAAGATATATCACTAGCAGCCAAAATCCACAAACAGCATTGAGATTCTGTTGTAAAAGAGGTAGATAATTTCATTACCACTGGGTGAAAAAAATGTGGAGATATATATATGCATCTATATAGGTATATGTGTATAGCTGTGTATATACATGTATATGTATCTATATAAGACCCCCACCCTGAAAACACATATAATAAGGAGCTGATCAACAAATACAGACCTTGCCCTACTGCTCCCTGCAAGCAACTAGTAGCTGGACAGGTAACAAGATGTAATTCTTGCTCATCATGAGCTGCTTTGTCATCTTCTCCTATCATCCTCGTATCTCAGCCAGACACCCTCATCTTCCAAAACCTTTCATTTCAAAGTTCCTTGGGCCAAGATTTCTCTATCACAATGAAGCCATGGCTTTTGCATCCTTTAAGCATATCCTATATGCATAAAGCAAGTATTGCGTTTGGGGTTTGTGTGCTGTCACAACAAGAATTTGCTGCTTCCCCCGTCTCCCCCCACCTTATTGCTTTGATAAATAACAGTAATTCCAGCATAGCTGTTAGTATAGGATTTTCAACTAATTTAATTTCCTGTTCTTGTGAGCAGCGTATATTAGTTCTATTCTAGTTAAAACTTGATCCAGTTTCTTTATTTTCAGTGATGCAAATCTTCAATATGCATCACTGATTTAGATCTTCTGCAATTTTAATGAAACAGTATATTTTTAGTTCCGTGTCCAGTTATGGGCTCCCCAGTACAAGAGAGACATGAGTATACTGGAGCAAGTCCAGCAAAGAGCCACAAAGATGATTAAGGGACTGGAGCTTCTATCATGGGAGGAGAGACAGAGAGCTGTGACTGTTCAGCTTGGAGAAAAGGTGGCTCAGGGGGATCTTCTTAATGTGCATAAATACCTGGGGGGAGGGGAATGAGGAAAAAGGAGCCAGTCTTCTCAGCAGAGCCCTGTGAAAGAACAGGAGGTAATGGGCACAAACTGAAATACAGGAAGTTCCATCTAAATATAATTATTTTTTTATTCAACCACCATAATAGTGATGAAGTACTGGAACCTGCTGCTCAGAAAGGCTGTAGAGTCTTCAACCTTGGAGATCTTCAAAACCATACGATCACTCCTGAGCAGTCTGCTCTTTGTGACGGTGCTTTGAGCAAGAGTATTATACTAGATGATTTCCAGGCGTCCCTTCCAACCTCAGCTGTTTTACAATTCTGTGAAATTACAAGCTATTACTATTAAAAAGTCCTAAGAATATGCAAATGGTATAATTGATTCTGCATAAAACTCAGTGCTTTTTAAAGAAAGAAGAAATAGTTAACAAATGTCACTGGTAAACTGATTCCCAAATGTATATTTAATTTTACTTCAAGAAAGAATTTACCTGAGTTTTCATAATGCTTCTCAAACATAATACAGTACTCTTGTGTAGAGGCAGTCACACAGACACACAAATAACTAGATATACACAAATAACATAGATACACAAATAACTAGATATACTACAAGTTTTGTTGCAAATAGCTTACTTAAACTGTTTGACAAGGTAGCTGGTCTACAACTCCTCCTAGACACCAAAAGACGTTGAGATTTTTTTTTTCCTCTCCCCCCCCGAAACAGTTTGAGTCCCCCTTTTCTTCCTAGAGACATCTAATTTCCCAAGAACACCAAGTCATCAGAAGGAGCCGCCTGCAACGGTACCTTCGCTTTGTCAGGACCTCAGTCTAGATGAAGTCACTCTTAGAAAAGAAAGACCACAGCTTAAAAAAAAAAAAAAAAAAAAAGCAAAAAAAAAGCCCCCATTTCTAAAAACTTCTTTCTNGCAGCACCCATTTCTCAAAACTTCTTTCCTTGATTATGTTATTCATGTTCACCAGCATTCCCCACTAATCAGAAGATACTGTTAATTCACATTTGTAGCTGGTAGAAACAGGTTGATAAGATAGTAGACAGAGGCAGAGACTTCCACACTTAGGTCCGGCTACGTTTTCCGTGACGAAAGCAGCTCCCTCCCATTGCTTTTTGCCAAGTACAAGAATGCATCAGAAGTCAGCATCAATGGATCGCATGCAGGGTGCCTGATGAGGTGCCCACAGGGCTGAGAGGCGGGCTGTCAGTGGAGCGCACTGTGCTCACGTGCCTCTCAGAGGCGGCGTACACGTACCTATCAGCTCTGCATCGCTTTCAGAAACTTTATTTCTTTACCATCCAACCTTGAGGTCGCAATTAAAGAGTTTATTTCATGTGGGTAACAGGTTGAAGCACTTTCATTGCCACAGTAGAAACACAGAATAGATATCCTTATGGACACTGTCCTACAAACGACCTCTCTTTTAGTCTCTCTACAGCCAGGAAAGCTATTTGTCTTTTTAAAGCTCCATGGTATTGGGATTTGTGCCCCATTTGTTACCTACTCTCCTAAGTTCTCTGCTTTACCAATCTCTCATCAGCAGCTTCCCATTTTATAAAGTGTCACCCTCCAGTGCATTGTTTAACATTTATCTAAATTAAAATCTCACCCTATTTAAAATTTGCCTTTTACTCTAAAATCTCTTGATCAATCATTCTGTAGCTACAGCCTGGCCTCTACAAATTTGATCAATGTGTGCTTCATTTTATCTTCCAGATTGTTTAATAGAAACCTTAATTAGTGCTTTCATTAATTAATACCAAACCCAATACTGATCCAGAGATATCCTATTTGATAACTCCCTCGCCACTGGTGTTTCATTGTTAATTATTCTGACATTGTAGCCCAGGCAATTCTGTATTCATATTACAGGATTATGAAACAGAGAAAGCCTTTTTTCCTACCAAATTCTTCCTGAAGGAGCTTCCCACACATAGCAAACAAGAAGATGTGGTAGAGTCAGATAACAGAAACCCACCGAGTTTTATTTGTCCGCTAAACACATAATATACTACAGACTTTTAACTTTGAATAGAAAAGATCAACTAATTATTCACATATGGCTCAAAGGAGAATGAAAACGTCTTCCTCGCTGTACTGATTGACTGTGGGTTAGTTTTAGGGTGCTTGAGGGAGCAGCAGGGTTAGAGAGGCCAGGCTGAAGTCTGCTGCTCGTGAACCCAGCCGCCAGCTGAGCTTCTTTGCACCTCTAACTCTCTCTCATCCAAGGTCGAATGCATTAGGTTCCCATAGTCTTGTTTGCCTAACACAACCTTCCTATAGAGGTGTTGCACAGTAACTATCCATAGATTGGCCTTCAAACACAGGAAATCAGGTAGCCTATGTGAAAACCCACTAAGCCCCTAGCCAGAAGAAAATGTTTGACGGGGAGGATTATTGCAATAAAGGGGGCCTTTTCTCATTAGCCTTCCTTTTCTCAGACACACAAATCTTCCAGCTCTGAAGAGAACTAATCTGAATGTTTTCCCTCTCTTACTCAGAAGGGTCCTACACAAAGGTACTTTCACAGGGGGTTTGCCTCAGGAGGAGAACACTTACAGTAATGGGCCCACTTATTTAAGACATAATCGGAGGCATATGAGATCAGATTATCAAGAAAACCCTCTCATTTAAGTACAAGCTTTACAGAAATTACATACTGGACAGCAGGTACTAGATCTGCAGGTGTACTTGGGGATAAGAGATTTGTTCTTGCTAGGAGCCCTCTAAAAGGCTTTAGATTTTATTTATTTATTTTTAAATCTTATCAGAAGCGTTATAGTAAGAGCCAGAGTGCTGCTTCCTTTTGAGACAGCTTCTACTTCTTCACACCTAAGCAAGAGGAAGGTCTTTCTCAAACTGAGTCTGAATCCAGCAATTCACCCTTAAACGCTTGGCACTAGCCTTTCAAAATATTTCGCACATAAGACTAGGGAAATATAACAGGAAAATTCAATCTGCATTCCGCCAGGTTTGACATAAAACATTGTCCTTGAAATTAAGGAGACGCTTCTCTAAAGTGGAAGTAGCACCTTCTAGCAACTCAACTTTGCTCCTCAAACTGTCGCACAATATACTCTGCTATACTTCCTTATGGCTTTATACTTACATAAAACTTTTTTCTTTCTAAACGTAGCTACCACTCTCAAGATAATTAAACAGCTGAGAACCAAAACTAACTGACCTTTTTCCCCATCTTCGCATGGTCTGTAATTCTTCTTTTCCTTTTCCGAAGCCCTTCCAAATGTCCACCTAGCGACATGTCCCTTGATAAGACTGCTACAAACCACAGAAGAAAAGAAGGGGATTACAATAGTGGCTTTATAAGAGCTCATCTTGGGGCCCCTTCCTCTCACTTAAAGAGACCTAGCCTAGCCTATGGTTTAAGGAGTATTGCCAGGTAGTTCTAGATTTTTTCCTCTTGTCTTTGTGAAGATCTCAGATTTGAGGCTGGTGAAGTAAGCGAGCAAGGAGGGGTGATATTGTGAGCACATGAAATGTGACTTATCCTACAGTGGAGAATGTGAATCCTGCCAATGACAGGGTATAAAGGATCTAATTGAAAGCATATATGTAATTTGAAAGCTGGTGGAGAGTAAGGACCAAGTGCTGAGCACCTGAAACCCCAGGTGCAATTAATAGTTCAGCTGCTTAGCATCTACTGAAAAAAACATACCCTATTTTATAAGAGACCCCATTTTTCAAAGGTCTTCCTCCCAGGCGACTTCTTTTCTCAGTTGATCAGATAAAAAGAAGAATGGTTGGAAATCTACACACAACTACAAGGCAGAATCAGCATGATAGTTTAGAATAAAAGCTTAGCCAACAGGGTCTGAGTTTCATGTACTAAACTGGCAAATGCCTGACTTGAAGAATGGTATTTGAAAGTAAAAAGACACTCAGAAAATGGATTCTGCAAAATTATGTCTGGTTTAGACTATCTGTTTATATATCAAAGGGTGCTTTCCCTAGTAGCTGCATGCCAATCTGTTCTTTCTGCTTTGTACACACTCAAAATATTATTTTAGGATTGAATTAGCTGTCAGTTTTGGATAGCCTGGATCTCTTGGAGCAGAGGATATACAGCCACTTTAAAGACATCAAGCAGAAGGTGTTGCTCACATGAACAGATGATCAAAAAAGTATGCCTAGAGAATGAGATGAGGCAGTATTATTTTCTATTTTAGAAACTAAGGATGTGTCTGACTGGGAGCACCCGTAGCCAGACATGTCATTGTCTCACAAAAACAGCTGCAGAAATGCAAAGGCAGATGACGGTCATGAATAGTCATACAAAAGCTTTCCTATGAAGAAGGATTGAAACAATGCAAACTGTTTAGAGCAGGCACGAGACAGACACAAAGGGCAATAAAAGACAGTACAGAAGAACAAGGTACAGCAAAGAAGGGCTGAGCTCTTATTCGCTTTTACTCTACACAGGGGAAGAACCAAGCCACAGCACATTTGAAATGGGGGAAAGAAGTCTTTTTCCCCCTTTTTTAGATATTCTTTTGAATAAAATAGGAAGTGATTAAAATGTGGAATTTTTTTGCTGCAGGTCATCTCAGAGGTCAAATGTTAGTCATATTCAAAAGCAGATTGTACAAGTAAGCATATAATGGGAACATTCATTAGAAAGGGTACAGGCTGGGATATCAAACTGCATGCTTCAGGGCATAAATCCCTCATCAACTCTAAGGAATTAGAAACCAGACTTTTATGAGCAGTTATCCTGGCAGACAGGGAAAGAGTTGTTAATTTCTTTACAATGCTTTTGTCCCAAAACACAAGGGGAGGATATAGATGCAAAAGGAAATACAAAAAGAATTAGTGAAAATACAAATGAATCAACACGTGACAACTAACGAGAAAAAACACAACTTACTCCTTAGAAAAAGGAAAGAGATGAAACATCATTTAATCCAAAGGCAGAAGGTACCATAGAAATGATCCTTCCTCAACAGCACTTAAACTTGTTGACAGGAAAGGGTGATAAAACTTCAGTTACGTGTTTTGTGCACAGAAATGATAATTTGTAAGGACTGTTTGACACTAGCTTCCTTTGACAGTGAATTCGCAAGGAAGGCAGGCAGGAAGAGAAAAGCTGCCACCGATTTTCTGTCTCATGAGGTAAATTAGATGAACTGATTCCAATTGCAGAGTATGCTGTGTTATTAAATTTTTTCAACTCAGAACCCTGCATATGTTGATAGACAATCTGTTGGTAACTGGAGTGATCTTCGTTATCCGAGCTTACGGCCGCAAGTGTGCCACAAGCTACATTTCAGCCCAGGCCGTTTTATTATCTTCTCCTGTTTGAAGACAAAAGAAGCCCCTAGCAAACTACTTCTTACAGACCCCAGGCAACACATGTCTTAGTCACTTTACCATCATTGCTGGAGTTCATTGAGCGGCCATGTCCATACATACCCCTAACGTTTGTGTTGGGCATGGTAACCTTCAACCTTCTAAGTTCTTGTAAGAGAATCTGTGTGAAAATATAACTGAAATATAAGATCCATGGTGCTGCATGATCCAGCATGATATCACTGTCAGACCTATCAGTTTTTCTACCAGTGTGTGGGACCACATGTGCTACATTCACATGTCAAAGAGGCAAGCAGGCAATGTGATAGGGAGGTGACAGCTGGGGTGTGTGCCTGTGCCCCACAGCTAAAGGTGCACAAAAGACAGAATCATAGAATAGTTTGGGTTGAAAGGGACCTTTAAGGGTCATCTAGTCCAACCTCCCTTGAAATGAGCAGGGACATCTTCAACTAGATCAGGTTGCTCAGAGCCTCATCCAACCTAACTGGGAATGTTTCCAGGGATGGGGTGTCTACCACCTCTCTGGGCAACCTGTTTCAGTGTTTCATCACTCCTATTGTAAAAAATTTCCTCCTTGTATCTAGTCTAAATCTTCCCTCTTTTAGTTTAAAGCCATTACTCCTTGTCTTATTGCAACAGGCTCTGCTGAAAAGTTGTGCAGACAGATGCACCAAACGCCAACCTTACACCACCTACTCCATGCTCAGTGGTTAATGGATCACAGATAGGTTCAACGACCTGGTCATTGCATGTCAGACCTCAGAGTGGGCTACAGACATTGGTCTGTCACAGCAGAGTGAGATATAAAGCTAAGAGGCAGGTAGCTGTGAGACATGGGTGGTCTGCAGGTTGGAAAGGGATGGCCTCACCAGTCAGTGCTCATCCCGCTGCCCTCATGGACGGAGCAGGGCGGGTTGGAAGGGGGCAGCCAGGCACAGCCTGGAGCCCAGGTCATCAGGCAAGCCCATGGGTGATGAAGCAGGTCCAGGGTTCGGCTGAGAATATAGTTCATGGGTCAGGGTCAGTGCATGCATCAGCAGGATCCACAGCCAAGCATGCGATGCAGCTGCAGTATAGATTGACTGGGACCCAAGGATCCAGACCGTGAGCTTAAAACCAGGTCCTGGATGAATGTGTGGTGGAGAGGGACCTCACTGAGTGTTCCCAGCTCTTTTCCTAAGACCACCAGCTACGCCACAAGGCACTAGACTGGCCCTAAGTGCAGGCAGCCAAACCCCTAGAAGCAGGGGGGGGTGCCCTCAGTGCCCTGACATGAGGTGAGACTGTCCTCACCCATTTCTGACAAACGGAAGGAGTATTGTCATGTTCTTGTATCACAAGTTACAATTACGGGGGTTCTCTTTGTAGGTCCCATCATTTGCCTTAAGCGATTCGTAAGAGCAGCCATAGCTGGTCAGAGTACGTGTCCATTGAGACCTGCTGCCTGCGGTGGCTTGTCGCAGACGCACAAAGAACCAACTAAGAGCAGAGCAGGTACATAGCATCGCTTCCTCGGGGTACTTTCATCAGCTTCCAGCAATCTGCAGGTCAAGGATTTCCTGCACCAGAAGCAGTGTCATTAGGTGTAACAGCCCAGATGAATTTTTTGTGCAAGAATTTGTCTAATTCCTCCAAGAGCCCATATAAACTGCTGGCACCCACAGCATCCTGTAGCAATGAGCTCCCCTTCTTAGCTTTCTTCAGTCTGTTGAATTCCTTTATGAATCACTCTAAAAAGCAAAAAACTACATATATGGGTAGCTGAATTGCTGCTGAATTCTTGAGGGTAACTGAGAATAGACCTTGATCTGGTATAGCTATAGAAGTATCAGTTGCTCTGAATGATTTGGTACTACTGTGTTCACATGCAAATATAAAATTTCAGGCTTAGACATACTAGTAAAGAGATTCTTGGTAAAACATGATACAATGTGTTTGGTTTTTGTAAAACCTGGCAGCCAAAATATTTTGGCAGATTAAAAAAGCAGATTAAAAAGGAAAGTAAAGGGCTTGTTAGTAAAATTTTATTGCACAGAGATACCTCCAGAGACTAAACGAGCAGAGCAATCAAAGCGTCAGTGCCATTTATCACCGAGAGAAGACTCAGCGTTCCCACTGTAACCTTGTGTTTCTATGCAGAAGGTCTTCTCTTGGCTTTCTCCCTGTTATGATCAATATGATACACCGAATATGCACAAATGCTGTTTCCAGACTCAATCGAGTTTTCATGATAGAGAAACAGTACAAAATTTGTCAGTAAAAAAAGAAAATTATCATACAAATACTGTATTTGGGTTATTCAATGCAGCATATAACCGGGAAATCATAGAATCATTGAATGGCATAGGTTGGAAGGGACCTAAAATATCATCCAGTTCCAACCCCCCTGCCATGGGCAGGGACACCTCCCACTAGACCAGGCTGCTCAAAGCCCCATCCAGCCTGGCCTTGAACACTTCCAGGGATGGGGCATCCATGACTTCTCTGGGCAACTTGTTCCAGTGTCTCACCACCCTCACAGTAAAGAATTTCTTCCTAATATCTAATTTAAATCTCCTCTCTTCCAGTTTGAAGCCATTACCCCTCATCCTATCACTATATGCCCTTGCAAAAAGTCCCTCTCCAGCTTTCTTGTAGACCCCCTTCTGGAAGGCCGCTATAAGGTCTCCCCAGAGCCTTCTCTTCTCCAGGCTGAACAACCCCAATTCTCTCAGTGTGTCTTCATAGGAGAGGTGCTCCAGCCCTCGGATTGTCTTTGTGGCCCTTCTCTGGACTCGCTCCAACAGGTCCACGTCCTCGTGCTGAGGACAGCAGAGCTGGACGCAGTACTCCAGGTGGGGTCTCACCAGAGTGGAGTAGAGGGGGAGAATCACCTCCCTTGACCTGCTGGTCATGCTTCTTTTGATGCAGCCCAGCACTCACTAACTCTATGGATTATGGAGAAAATTTGAGAGGTAACGTTGCAGAACTGGGACAGATCAGGCCATCAGGAGAATGATGTAATCCACTGCTGGTATCAAATGCAGGGACTTTTCCTCATGTCTCTGCAATGGGAACATGCACACTGGGGCTTAGGGTACTGTGCTGTTATACCTTTGTCACATTGCCTTTTGAAGCATAGGAAAACTTGCTGAGTATTTTTTCTTGGCATTACATGCCTTCGATTGAAGGAGTAGTCTTCAAGCAGTGCTCTTGAGAGCTCGTTACCAAAGCTAGCTAGGCATATAAACCATGGGGCCCAGCTTAAGGCATCACATACAGTGCACTTTCAGTCTATCTTGAATTGCTCCAAGCAACTTCAGGATGTTGCTGCTCTCCAACAGCAGCTTGGAAGAGAAGATACCCACCTCCCCACGTGATGCAGAAAGCTGATGCCAGTGGTGCTCTGTAGGCTTTAAAACAGTGATGAAAAAGGAAGCCTCCATTTTCCTCATGCCTCCATTTCAGGGTTTTCTTTGCAAGGGTCACCTCAAGGGCTTCCTGTACACAGAACAATCAACTCACTGAATGCTCTTGAGCTGCTATGATTTTTGGATGGGAGAATAAAAAGTTACGTTTCATGTTCTTAGGAGATCATTTCAAGATAGGGTTTCTAGTGGAGTTAGTGGTGGCACTACTGGAGTTAACAGAGCGTCTCACCTCTCTTTTCCCTCTGTTTTTCTATTTAAAGCCCATCATCAGCACATGGGTCATTCGATCACCGTAGGGATGCTTACAGTGCATGTGTAAGACATAATATTCCATCCGTTTGTTTTTCCACAGCATCTCCTGAAGTAACGTGATGCCATTACCCCATGATTTACTGCTGTTCCCTTTTTCTTCTCATATCTCTCCATTCCAGAGCGCAAGAATCTAACCTCCTGCTCTGTTGTCTCAATGCAATTTCCCTTATCCCTTTCCCATGGGAGCTAACTCCCTATCTTCTTTGTAAGTCTTTGATTCCGCTTTAAATAACAATCTTCAGATTGACTTTACAAAAAGCGCACTGTGCTCCCTGCTATCAATATATGTTATATTCTGTAAATAGATGAATTATGACACACTTACTTAACAAAAAATTACTAACAGTGCAAGAAAATAACATTTGCCTAAACTGTCCATTAACCACCTGGGAAGCCCCCATATAGGAAACATCTGGACTTATTTTTACTATATCAGAATTTGATTCAACAGTACTGGGTTATTTCACTGATTAAATGGGTGCACAGAGTGCCCGTTAATGGAAACAAAATAAATGTACTGTGTGAGACAGAAGAAGGTTGTGGGGATAAAAACAACGCTTTTAGTGAAAAGGAAAGCCGTTTTTATATACATTTTCATGTCTCAGTTAGAATATTTGTGCATAATTTGCCCAACGCATTTGCAAGGAGTTGTCTTTTCACAAGACACGAAGCTCAGGCAGCTGGAAATACAGGCCAAATATCACCCCAGGGTAAGAGGTACTTTAAGTCGC
Organism: Rhinoptilus africanus; assembly: GCA_013400135.1. Taxonomy (NCBI): domain Eukaryota; kingdom Metazoa; phylum Chordata; class Aves; order Charadriiformes; family Glareolidae; genus Rhinoptilus; species Rhinoptilus africanus. The sequence goes on from VXBO01005797.1 coordinate 191,728, forward strand.
AGTACCTCGTCAGTCTCGTCATGGTGAAGTGAACATTAGTATTCTATGAAATGGATTTTACCACCACTGATTCATTCCGTATTCATGATAGAATAGCCATATATAAAAACCTTTCTGCCCACTGGCCTAGATTCTAACTTTTAACTATTAAAGATTTGGTAACTGATCTGTTTGAGCATTTCGTACATATGGCGTAGGACCTAGACAGAATAGACATGTTTGTCTCCCAGACGTGCCACCTGGACTCTCACTCTTCTGGTTGCCTCCCCATCTTCCTGGTGAATAACCGCTCAGAAACCACAAAATGGTAAGACTGACTAGGTGGGATATTAAACAAACCTGCAGTGCTCTAAGGATCTAATAAATAGTTGCAAGTTGCATCTGTTATTAAACATTTAAAACAAATCATTACAGAAGTCTAGTATTAAAGTACAGGATGTGCTTGCTTCCATCTTTCAGCCACTTGCTATCCACTGCAAAATTACCTCATGTTTTATCCAGAGATGAGCATGTTGATACAGGCAGTACAGATGAAGCATAGTTGTAAGAGGAGTGTTTACCACACGCATTTTCCGCTAAAAGCACGAAAACCAAATGTAACCTCCATTCTTAGATTCAGCTGTGATCCTCTAACAAAAGCTGAAGGGGCACTAGGAGGCAAAACAGGCATTTTATAAGAGCACTGCATATGTTACATCTTGGCTGCAGATAAAAGGCTTTAATGTCCACAGCTGATATTACAGCTCCTTGGTATAACCACCATATTGAATTATAAAATAACATGAAAGTTCAGACTGGAGGTATCAGAGGGCACTTTCCAGTGAATTTGCTCTGATGTGAATCCAGAGTACCTCCAATAAAGCAATGACAAGCTTCTAAGGGTTTACACTGGGTTACTATAAGATATCATTTAAGAACATGGCCATGAAATTCACAGAAAAGCACTTGTCATTTGTGATATCACATTCAAGGTCACAAAACACTGGTACAAAATTTCACTTACAATACTATCCTTTTTTCATTCAAAAGCATCTGCATTTTCAGAACTCAAGCACTCCCTCAGTACCTTCTGAGTTCTAAAATGGCCACAGTGAACAACAATCAGCAACATTCATGTGCATTTCCAGCCAAAGGACAATTCAGCCATTTTACCCTAAATATAATTTACTCAATGGCACAATTGTTCCACCTACTTCTGTCAGGTAAACACAGCAAACAAAGATTGTCCTATAGATAGAGCAAAGTGTCATGAATAAATATTGTCAAGAGCAATTTTGACAGAAATGAAAACCAGAAATTCCCAAGCACCAGAAAAATAACTTTCTACGTAAGTCATGGGCACACGGTCTTTACTGTCAGGGAAGTCACTCTGAAATGACATCCCTCCCTCTTCAGCATGAAATTCTGATTGTACTGAAAATAATGGAAATGCCCTTATAAATTTTACTGAGAGAAGCTTTTCAGCCCAGTCTTTTTAAAGCATTAGTCCAAAATAGCATTTACCAAGTAACTCTGTTTACAGCCTCCCTTCGGAGCTTGCAGACGGGTGGAAAGTGCTTTGCCCTCACTTCATCTGCAGCCCCCCAGGTTGTGAGTCGGAGTTTCCACCTGGAGCGGCTGAGCGATTGATATAAATTAGCGAATCACAAAATTCAAGCCAGCATTTAAAAAAGTGGTCTCACTTCCAGTGAAATGAGTTGCCTTCTCATTTCACATGAGATGGTGGGCTAAGGTCAGACCTCTTAGCACCTGTGTAACCACTCCTGAATTTTTCCAAGTCTTCTCAAACTCTCTGACCAGTTTAAAGCATTAACCTCCCACTAGGCAACAGAAGGGACAGGTTGGACAAGCCAATTTTAGTATGCATCATGGCAAGTTCCCCTGAGAGCTTTATCAGCTGTTTATTAACAGTTGAGGAGAAGGTTGATAAAAACAGCTGTGCGGAAAGATTAAATGTTTTTCCCATGCTGACATTCATACTTACTCAGTTCACAAAAGCCTCATGAAATATTAGCTGTAAAGTAGTGTCTATTTAAGCTGGTGTTTAAATAGATTACACCTCATTTTGTCAATCAGGACCTTTCATCAAAAATAAAACAGGCAGAAGTAAACGAGAATTTATAGACAAATCCCTTGCCTCAAAATTTGCTGCTTTTACAAACATTACATACAGCTACTACAAGAAAGGTCATGGGAAGAATGACATTTGGATGACTGGACTGCAGACAACAGCAGTAAACATTTCTCTCTGCCCCTGGTAGCTTAACAGTGTGTGTAACAGGACCAGAGGAATGGAGGGGAAGATCTCACATCCTGACTCTTACTATTTTTGAGTGAAGGGTGCAAGTTGGATGCCAGGGAGCACCTGCTAGCAAATGTTTACGTATCGAAGAGTTGTAGAGAAAATGGATAGAAAGGACCTGTAGAAGTTACCTAGTTGAATGCTTCTCAACAGTTTTTCACCACTGGCTCATCAGATCTTAGATGGCACATTTACCAAATGATTTAAAACCCCGTATTTTTAGCGAAATAGACGGCCAAATACAAGCGAGCAAATGAATATGACAGCAAAAAAACTAAAGCATGAATGATGCCATTTCAGCCCATGTGTTGTTTAGTTATACAAGAAAACAATTATGACAAAGCCGAGTAAGATATATCTTTCTTTGCTTAAAGTTTGGCTTGCACTTCAACTCAAAAAGGCTGAGAAACATTGACACAGACTATTGCCCTGTCCTAGCTGTTGTATATGTTATTCCTCACACCATTTGTTTGCTCTGTAATCAAAGGCTATCAGGGATGGAAATTAAACAACTTTCATGAGGAACACAGGGACTGATCAGTGGTCAGTTGAGTTGACTGAGTAATCTGTTGGTCAAAACATGGCCCCTGTGATTCCTTCATTGAGCAATTTCTTAAGAAAATGAAAATAAGAATATAAACCCCATGTATAACCCATGTTCTTTCATTCTTTGCTGGAAAAAAGCACTAATTTTCAGACAGAAATAACCAAGGGATAATTAAAAACTAAACATAAAAGAATGAAATATTGAAAGTCATTCGCTCCTGAGACAATTTCAATGACCTTCCTCAAAACTGCCCTGAAAGCAATGTTGTGGTAGTAGGATGTTAAATCAAATACCCAGGAACTAGCATTACATGATACTATGGCATTAGAAGATATTCTGATACTAGCCTTCATATTTGCAGGGCCTTCTTTCCTCACAAGATTTGACAGTATTATTCTAGTCCCTATCTATAGGTATCAGGCAAAGCTGGCCAAGCCTGTTCAGAAAAGGCTTGGCATGGGAGTAGGAGTGATGCTGTACCTCAGGAATTAGGGATCACGTGCTCCTGTTACTAGCACATGAAAATGTGCAGCAAAATGTTACAAAACCTGCCTTCTAGTCTTAAGCACAAGCCAAGGCGTCCCATCTGGCGTGCCAGGCCAACGCGGGGATCTGCGTGCTGTTACGCAGGAGTTGCCAAGAAGTACAAATGAAGGTGTGGTACGTGGGAGGTGGGTGCTGCTGGTGACAAAGCAATTTGCCTTGGTAATATTATCCCTGCAACAACCCAGTAAAAGTAGCAAAATGGTCATCTCTGGGAGGCAATATTGTGCTATAAAAACAAATCCCTTACACTCCAAATAATACAGCTCATCTTGCTTGGTTACCTGAGAAAGTCCATCACTCTTTTTGCTTAATTGTCAAAAATCATCTGTGAAGTTCTTGGTTGCAGGTATCTGGGTTTCAATGTCTAGAGGCTGGGAAGGGACACAATCAGTGGAGATTCCTCCTTCTGGAATTGATTCTTCCTTCTAATACAGTCCTGGTGTTTTGACTGAAGCAGGCTGTGGAAAATAGATTATATCAGTATAGTTTCAAAATATATGTTTGTTGTGTGCACATGAATACGAATTAATAATAGTTTAACATGCTTCAGCACCAGTGGAAGCAAAAATCTGTTACTCATAGGTTCTCTGTATGTAGGTAAGGACCAACTCTTACTTTTCCCTTTATATAAAAAAGGAAGATAATTTTCTGTCAGTTTATCACAGAGACATAAGATGAAAGATAATAAAATTGCTAGTAATTAAGGATGGTTAAGAAGAAAATTATTAGATATGAAAAACATTTTTTCAAATAATCCTCCGAAACATCCTTCAGTGCAAGGCTTCAAGACTGAACTAAATGTTGCTCTGCTTTCTGTGTAACCTTAGTTTGTGAACCTCATTTAACCAAAACCCCTTCTTAAGCAAACAGATTAATGTCCCCAGATGCTGATTAATTATATTGAAACTTTCCTCAAGCATCCAATCACTTGTTTGTCTGAAATTGTTCTTTGGCCACTTTCTGCATACAGGTAATCAAGCATATGATACAGTGCAGATGTCATCTTATTATTTTACCTAGTAACTACAGAAGTGAGCGCTAAATTGGAAGGAATACTGTAGTGAGATTACCTAAAGTTATAGATAAAGTGAAAAGAATTTCTATTTTCAAGACCATGCAGCTCCTAATGACCATTTTAAATTATTCCATACTCCTCATGAGAAATGTCTGGCCTACAGAATTATCATGTTAGCCTTGACACTGTGGGCTAATTAGATGTTAAGCATAACAGCTCGAAAAGGGAAAAGCCTTCTTCAACATTAATTCATGAGAGGATCGTTTGAAGAATTTGTACGGCAAACTGCTTCTTGTGCACAGTGCTCACAGGAAGCCAGAGAAACACCAGCCTTGCAGGTAATTTCCAGGAAGAAAATTTCCATGCTGAAAATCGGGATCCTGCCAAACCTCTCTGCAATGGTCACGCATCTCTTTTAGAGAAACACCCGTATCAAACAGCAACGCCTAGGGACCACGACTGTTTTGCTGAGTTGCCTGAGAAAAGCCATAGTCCCTGCCCCAGGAGATGCTGGTGTGGAGACACTTCCCTGCCTGGTGCTCTGAAAAGAAACTACAAATTCCTTCTCATAGTTGTTGCTCAGGGTTTTCTTCTGTCAGAATTATGTTATTTGTATACAATCGCTGGTATAGTACAAGCCTTTTAACCAGGATAGTCTTAACCAGGACATCTCCATGGTTGCTAATTTAGCACAATTACACTTAATGACAGTGAAACTGCTTAACAGGGATATAGTCATTCAATGACACAGGGAGTTAAGTATCAGCAAGCTCTTAAATCAGCATGAAATGCCAAACTTCACTTCCATCACAAACAGATATTCCTGTAATCGTAAGGAAATAAATGCCAAAGAAAAATTAAATACTGTGAATAACCTCCTCGCTTGTGCAGTTTTACTTTGGTGGGTACTTTATGGCACGGCAGGTCTTCTCAGAAGCATTTTTTTCTCTCCTTATCAGGATAGCTGTTTAACTGAGTTGGCTGTCTACCAGTTCAGGGGATCCTACTGAATTAACATCCAGATTTGCTTAGCTTTAGCTAATCAGATGTGCAGGTGTGGTGTTCCTGCAGGTCTTTCATTTGGGAAAACAAAGCTTATATGTTGAAGAGTATAGTTCAGAGCAATGAAGAAGATACGTTGCAGCTATTATATGTTCCTTAGCGTACCAGACTGCTTTTCTTCCTTTTAAATTTTATAACACCATTACAAATCACTATTGGAAGAAATCAGTTTTGTTTACATTAAATGATTATATATTTATAAACTAGATGTTTCGATTAAGAAAAATAAGTTAAGAAACTAAGAAAGAAGTCCACAATAAATTTGGGAAAAGTGTCTAAATCATTATTAAATTGCCTAGCAGCTAGGATGGCTGAGCTAGGATGGCTGTTTTTCCAGTGACAGAGCACCAATCCAAATCACTCTAGAAAGCAGGGCACAAGCCCAATTTCCATTTATCCCTGCAGGTTATCTTCATGCCACAAAAAAAGAAAAAAAAAAGAACAAGAAAAAGAAAAAAAAAAAAGGAAGAAGAAAAAATTACTTCAAGAAAGAAATTAATGAACAGTTAATGAGAAGCTTTCCTTTCAGCAGCCCACATGTAATTTCAAGACCTAAAGCCAAACCTGGCTGTTCCTGTGGAGATTTTTAGGGTGTGCAAGAACGGAATGGTCCTTATCTTTCCTGAAACATTCACTCCTGCCCCAGGGCCCTCAGAGCCCTGGGTATTGTACTGAAAACATGAGGCAAGAGGGTTTCTACTGCTATAGCCAAACATGAAGAGGACGCAGTGCAATAAACCCGTGCCTATGTCATTATCCCCACCCTCTCCATGCTGACTACAGCTCCAAGAAAAAGGCATGAGGTCTGTGCCTGAACACAAACCCTTTCCTGCTGAGTTTTCTCTCTGCCCCAGCAACTCTCTGTATTCCCCACTTCTCCATTCCCAAAGTAGAGGGCTGTGCTGCACACTCTGCCTTGCATACTCTCAGTCAGCCCAGGACAACAAATAACAAAACAGAACCCATTGGTAGGGTTTTATGCAGAAAAAAAATTCATTACTAGCAAAGTTTCTAATTTGTGCAGGTATATTTCAGATAACGGACTGGGAGAAAGGGGTACATCATCAAGACTTTGTTATGTGCTTCTCAAACCACAGAGTTCTTTTCTTCTTTCACAGTAGATTTTTTGTTTTCCTCTATTTGGCCACTGAACTCCTCCAGTGAGAATATGGAATTTCCTTCCTATACAGGGACATCCTGTCTTTTGGCATTTCCTGGAGTAAACATGCAGGCCCAGCTCAGCATCACTCAGTGAGGCTCTTAAGGTATCACCGCCTTCATCAGATAATGGCCTGATATTGTTGGCTACATCAGACAAATAATTTTTTGAAGCATGTTGAGGCTAGAAAGTAACCAGCTTTAGCTACAAAGACAGACTTCTTTGTGTTACTCTCTTCAGGAGGAATAGGATTATTTTGTACTCAAACTCTCCAGGTGACCAGGAGTTTGCTGTACGCTTTTTGCATCTGAGCCTTTCATTTTTCTTCCCTTGTTTTGCCATGGCTTTTTTTAGGACCCATGTTGAGCCAGAGTGCTCCTGAGAAGGAATTTGCGCCTTGGCACATCAGCTCCAGAAGCTGTAAAAGTGTAACAGCACTGATGGAAACGTCTTACTTTCTAAAGTACGCAGCAAACTGTATGCATTACTGGAATAAAAAAGATTCCAGCCTTCCTGTAGTGATAGGCCAAGGGTCAATGATTTTAAACTGAAAGAGGAAAGATTTAGATTGGATATGAGGAAGACATTTTTTACGATGAGGGTGGTGAGGCACTGGAACAAGTTGCCCAGAGAAGCTGTGGATGCCCCATCCCTGGAAGTGCTCAAGGCCAGGCTGGATGGGGCTTTGAGCAGCCTGGTCTAGTGGGAGGTGTCCCTGCCCAGGGCAGGGGGTTGGAACTAGATGAGCTTTAAGGTCCCTTCCAACCCGAACTATCCCATTATTCTATTATACTTGTGACTCAAATGATATTTCAGAATACTTACAGTATGGAAATTCCCCAAAGAAGTAGAAAAACCTGACTTTCCCAACTAATACAAAATTATGGAAACTTCATTGTATAATAGGAAGGCATACGTAAAAAAGATCAGCGTGGAATCTATACAGGATCTCCTGAATATTTTCTTCAGCTGAGTTTCTGAACTCCCTGCCAAGCTGTTAATCATGTAAAGAATCTCAAACAATCAACACAGTTCATGTTGTTTGCAGAAAGAAAAAGTGATTTATTATTTACAAGAAGATCTAGCAAATAAGTACTAGATGTCGACTCATGGGTAGTTTCGTCCATACCGCCAGGTTGCTGAGGGTATATACACCGGTTTTGTTCTTCAGCTTATCCTGGTTTGATTTCATTCATAACTGAGAATTGCATTTGCCTTTTTATATTTGCAATAAAATACTGTGCAAACAAAATTTGGGAGTATACGTGCAGTAAATCTTGTATCAACACTGACTAGCTGACAGACTTGGAATTGATTCACTGATTAGTTTGAGAGTGATTCATGTGAGTGCTTAATTTAAATCCCTGATTTAAAAACATTTATAGGAAGAGAACTGACAGCATAAATAGCACTTCAAAGCGCTACAACTGTTCCTTCCATGGACTCTGCTTTTTGCTTTGAAGTGTGTGGGAAAGTTGTTGCTCAGGTACACCATGCCATAAGGTGATGATGTTCAGATGCCAAATTTTTCAGCCCTTCTTGCGATAAGAAATTATAATTGCTAACAGATTTACTAAGGAAAAAGTGGAAGAAACCCCACTTTTTTACAACTGAGAGGAACACCAAGAGATGGCTGAATAGGGTACAGAGGTTAAATTTTTGATATACCCAGAGCTGGAATTTCAGCGTGCTGTATGTACACTGCTTCTAGACAGGACAGGACCAGTAAAATCGCATTTTGGGTTCAGATAATAAAAGAAGTCCCTGTAGAGAGTTCAATGGTTTACTAGTTCAAGTGTTAACTAGACTAGAAGCTTCTGCCAGCACTGTCATGTCAGACCTGGCGCTTTCTCTCTCTATACACCTCTGCCCAATACTCATGGGAAACCTGTAGTTCAGGTCCAGCCATGGCCTTCCAGGCTTCCCTGCTGTTCCGACTGCCTTGCAGTTCTCCAGGAGTGGTGTGGGAAGGATCCTGTGTAATGAACACATTAACATCCAAATGTCAGGGCCAACACTGGAAAAGACAGGGTTCTTGAGACTGAGCCTTGTTTTGAAAGGCATTATGAAAAAAAACCCAAGAAGTCACAGCATGAAAAAATGCCCTCTGGCATAGATTACGAAGGAAACAACCCTAGGAGATCAAATAAATTCAATTATTTCTTTTTATTAGGACACAGCTGCATGCTCCCCCTTAAACAGGCCGACTACATATTCTCTTGCATCTTTGAACTCATCCAATTTTGGTTGTTTGTCATGGGATACTATCTTCTGATCCATCTAAGGCCACTTCCTTTCTCAAAGTCAAAATCACAGCAGCATTTTAATAGATAAAATAAATTACTGGAAGCTCTCATGTCTTAATTTATGTACATATACAATCATTGTTTAGTTGACCCTTTCATGTGTTTAAATCTGCCTGGAGATGCTGGAATCAGCTACTTTTTAACGGAAGATGACAAATGCCCAACTGCATTACACTTTTTTTCCATTCTCCAGCTCCTTTGGGAAAGATTTATAAGTTAAATCCAACATGCATGTAACACTGTCTACTAATATCCAACATACTGTGTTGCCCAGGCAGATTTACCAGATATTTGGAAGGTATACAGTTCAGAACTGATGTTCTCCGTAGTGAATTTATTTTTGTGAAGTTCTTTTGCAGCTAGTAGCAAATTCCAATCTATTTCTTGTGGGCATATGCAACATGAATAACAGTACAAATTTGTTGTGCTGCTCTGCCTATACCTTCCTAGGTAATAAAAGAAAATTGCCTCTTTTTCCTATTCAGTACTCCAGGCTGACAATAAAAGTGAAAAGTTGCAGTAACCACCCATCACGATATAGAAGGGATTTTTGTTGTTTTACAGAAGTCAGGCAACACAAAGCTGACCTAAAGTGGTCAGCAGTGAGCTGGATTATATTCAAATTAACAACTGAAGGGAGAAATCCTCCAGACCTCATCATTAGTCCATCCAAAGCAGCTCCACCTTGGTTTGGAGTGAGTTGAACCCTATGGAGTTGGTATGAAGAATCAGGGAGAATGGATTCTGGCCCCTTATTGCCTTCTGCCACGGGAAAACATTGATCATAATGTTAATACTTGACTAGTGGGCACATACAGTAGTGTAATTTTGCTGGGTTTATTCACGGTCCTTCAAAAACATAAAAAGGCACAATTCTTTTTCCTGAAAAAAAAAAAGGAAATAAGAGAGGAAAAAAAAGAAAAAAGAAAGGCAAAAAAGAAAAGAGAAAATAAATTGCTCTGCAAAAACTTTTTCTTCATCTTTTGAAATAAGCTCATGGCAATCTGTCTTCATTAAAACTGTAAGGGATCTGGCTTGGGTCCTGGAATAGACTCTGGTTCCTTTTAAAACAGGGAAGTAGCTCCTAAATACATTGAGCTGCTTTTTGGAATTTATGAAGCAGAACACAAATCTAAGAGCTGGAAACATTTAATGGTAATGAGGCAATTCTTACATGAGAGAGTTCATTACAGGATCAGCTCATGATGTTTCCCAGCAGCTGGAATATGGAATCTTTTGCAAGCTGGGAATGAAAAATCTTGCTTTAAAATTATCTTGTATATACCCCAATACACAATTAGTTTAAAATGGCAGCATAGCAGAATTCATCCTGCTGCTTCTAATCCAATGGGGGTTTTTTTTCCTGAAGGAGGAAAATATGTTTTCCTCGTACAATGCTGCTGTGCCAGCTGAGAGCTGCAGCACATGGGGGAGAGTGGGCCCTGCCCGTGCTTTGCTCCTCTGCAAACGTTCTGAGACGATCAAACCTGCTCTTGAACGAGGCAGAAGCTGTCCTTGTATCCAAAGAGCACGAGGACGAGGATTGTGTCTGGCTCCGTGGCGCAAAGAAGAGGCATTTCCTCACAAAGGCACGTTTCTTAATTATCTGCCATCATGCCCCAAGTGGTCCCCCCTACTGTATTTTTGCCATCAGTTGGCTTCGCAGCAGAAGTATGGCCCAAGAAGAGCTTGAAGTCTCTCTCCAGTCTTATAGCCGGAGGGAATTTTCCAGCACTGAGCCAGGCGGATGCAATGCCTACCCTCCAGCTCACTCTCACTATTCTTTCACTACTCAGATTTTGACCAGGATGAGTCGCGATACGCTGCTTTTCAAAGTGTCTGTATTGGTCGGCCAGTGGATGCTGCTACAGTAGAAAATCCAGTTGTTTACCTTCTCATTTTGCATTTTTTTTTCTGGTAGTCTGCACTGTGCATGCTGAGAGATTCTCTGAACGATCCAGGGCTGCAAAAACAATCACCTCAAAATGTGCAAGTCCCATGGGAAATATTTTTCCTCTAGGTTGCTCTTTGCTGCTCTTCAAAGTATTATTTTCCAAAGATGCTGAGGACTATTTCACTTCACTTGCTACCCGAATGCTGTCTCCAGTTTAAAAGAGATGTAAATCAGTTAAAAGCAATAGGAGGACAACAAAACATCCCACTTGGCCTTTTTAAGACTGTAGAAGCTCAGAGGACATCTAGAAGTGAACCTCTCTGGAGGCATCCCATCACTCCAAGTCAGCTGCAGTTTCTCACCAGTTACTGAGCTGTCTCCTGCAGTCGATGCTGGTGTAGAAGGGGATGGTGGAGACTAAGGACAAAAGCTGATTCCCCCTCTTAAGTTGAGCACTCAGTTCCCCAGCCGGCTGAGGGAGCTGGCTGTCATCCCTATTTCCCTCCTCTCCAATTAGGCATTATGCAAGGCTCAAATATGCCTTAGGAGTGAGGCCACAGAAAACACAGCTGGGGAATCAGGAGGGGTGTGGGGAGAGAATGGAGATGAACTGTAACCCACAGGGATTTTTAAAAGAAAGGCCTCTATGAGAAGGGGCTGTGAGTACTTCCTTGTGGAGGCTTGCAGACCTTACCTCAGCAGCCTTACAGATGTCAACAGATAGGCAGGCTGGGCACAAACAGCAATGTGAGTCAATGCCAGCTGTTATTCCCATACTCTTATTTGTCGTCTCAGAAAATAAATTATAGAGAACTACATATGCTAGGTAATAAGCAATATTTTTTTTTTATAAACACGTGGATTGCGGGGGCAGAAGTCAAAGAAGCTTGAAAGCTCCTCACTGGAAAGAGCATTGAGGAATCGCAAAGTAAGAACTTAGACTGCTGAACCAAGATGGGTTTTTTTTGCTTCAGACAGAAGATGTAAAAGAAAACACCAAAAAAACCCAACCAAAAAAAAATCTGGCAGGAAAAGAAACAGGTATCCCAGCTGCAAAGAAGGCCAAACCATCAGCTAGAAACAGATTGCTGAAGGAAGATACCCAAGTAAGTCAGCCAAGTATTTATTCTGACTTATACCAATGCTTGGCCCAATGCCCCAAACACGTTAAAATATACCTGACGAACAGCAAAAGTATGAATGAAAATGCAACTTCAGGTTCAGATTAATTTCATAGCAACTTAAAATTATTGCTGTCCTTCACAGAGCAACCACAAATGGTTTGAATTTCATAGACAAGTGAAGTAAGGAACAGTAAGCTTGAATGGGACATGAGAGAGAGACAGAGAGAAAATATCCTCCAACAAACCAATACCAGCAGCTTTCCTGGTAATGGTTATTTTTTTTGTTATTGAGACAAAGAGGCTGCAATTCATGTCCTACAACTCAACCAGGACTTGGCCTGCAGCAAGTGTCTGGCTGATTTTTTGCCTCTCTCAACAAGAATTCAAACTAGCTGGTAGCAGCAATTTCTGTCCTGAAATCCAGTCTACAGCTCTAAGAGACTATCATGTTGTCATGGCTCAGGGAGGCCAAAAAAGAATTTCACTGGTGTTTGCAAATAGAGTGGTACGGCTGAAAGCTTGGGTGTGCTCTTCTATGCTGGAGAAGAAATTATTTAACACTCTTGGACCCAATTTTACTCTCATTATAGGCAACTGAGGCCTTCCCAGTGAAATCAGCAGGCAGAAATCAGACCTCTTACTGTGAACTGACAGACAAATAATAATCTGCTACATAGGAGAATGTCATTTACCCTGCATGTTAAATAAGTAAATTTTTAATAGCTCTATAATATCAGGGGTTCTTTAAAAATATAGGACTGGCATATTAAGATGCATAAATGACAATGCATCGATATGAAAAAAGCCAAGAGCTTAGAAAAGTTGCAAAATCTTTTGGCGAACACCCTCCCACTCCTGGATGCATTAGAGGTGCTTTTCTTGAAGCAACGGAGAGAACAGAGCGAAGGAGAAAAGCCTGAAAATAGGGGAAGGGAAGCAGGAGAAAGAAGTTCTCCAGAGATGAATCTGCTATTATTTTTAAGACCCTTTTATTATGGCCAGCTTATTTATAACTGGATTTGCTAGAGAGGATTCTGTCGAGCATTGTAGCACTCAGCCTCGCTCTTTCGTACTCTCTTGCTGTACCCAGAAATGGCAGCGCTGTCGCAATCCTTGAAGTACGTGCTCATAAAAGCAAAAACCCACAGGGAAGCCCGGTGTGTTTCTTTCCGCAGGCTTTGTGTGTAAGGAGTGAAACCGTGGTTAATTACCTGCCTCCAGCCACTCCTTAAAAGCTGAGGAGCTTTTCTTTGTATTTGTATGGCTACAGTAGCCATGGCAGCTGCTCCTTTATTAGTTGCAGCACACATTAAAGCAGGCTGGGTAACTAGAGTGTGTGGAGGGTGAAGATGCGTGCAGATTTCTATTTAAAAAAAAACAAAACCAACAATGTGTTTACTGAGAGCGGGTAATGGAGATGCTAATCAAAACCAGAAACTGCCTCGTATTTTGACATAAAGCAAGAATGACTAACAACCTGATATTGCACTGATGTATGTAATTATGCATCTGACATGTCTAAATATCCCAGGCATCGGATAATACATCATTCACTAAAGATGGGCCTGAATCAACTGTTTTCCACTCAAATTTGAATAGCCAAAATCTTTGACAGTATTAGATGTTGTATTCCGACTGGGATTTAGGGTTAAACATAATCACTGTCTCCAGCGAGAGAGAAGACCCTAGGAGTGGATTTCCCTGATATTTAGTGTTTGGGTGAGGAAGGGTAAGAGTGGAGGAGAAAGGGCACTGTGGGATATCACAGTATAAACATTACTGCTTCTGACTGCCAGGAAGCTGTTACTGAGAGAACAAGATGCAACCGTTTTTCATACTGTACGTCCACATGAGGGGATTATGAAGAGCAGCGATTCTGTTCTCACGGGGACAAACCCTGTGTTAAAGTGGTTGCTCTCACACACAGGTCTGGAGGGCAATTGTCATATTCACTTATGGGACTGGCCATAACCATTTCTCTGCCCTCTTCCCTGACATTCCCATAACTAACTCCACTGCCCAACCAGATGTTCGGAGCTCTGCATCACCTCCCCAGATGTTGCCATTCCAATTCTTCTGCCAGTCAGGCACCAGACAGGCTGACTCGCCTTAACAACCCAGTTATCTTGGTAGGCTTTCTCCAAACTGTACCTCTTCTCAAAGAGCTCACACTCGTATCATCATCTCCCTTGCAAGGGAGGAACCACTTTTAATTTGATCCAGAACCAGGAGCTGCTTGCTGTTCTTTGCTTGGAAATTTTATGTTCAACCCCAGTTGGGCGCTATCTTTTGCCTTGAAGATGCCACCAAAGGATGGTTTATCAAGCACATGCCTTTTACAACATAATGGGAGTGCTGCCACCCCGCGGTGGCTGAACCTCCATCACATCATTACTAAGATCAGCTCATTTAGGGGAGGGCTGGGGTTTTTATGGAAGGACACGCTAAATATGTCCTCAGGGATGCATTGTCTGAGAGCACCGGTTTGGTTTTGTACCCAGGATTTCTAAGGAAAACTAAATAGTCATAGTCTTTAAAATAAAACAAAGTAAAATAAAGAGTATAAGGTGTTTGGCTGGCATTGAGGCTGACTCAGGCCATGAAAAAATGGCCATTACCTGAATTGTGGCTACTACAGAAGAGCCATTTCTCATTCGTTTGCAGAGGAATTAAATGTAGAAAGGGGAGAAAATTACATAGGTTAGTCCTTGAGGTTACAGACTTACCAAACTTTCACCTGAAGCTCAAAATGGGCCGAAATATCTCCCTGTGAATTTCCATATTTCTGTAAAACAAAAAGCAAAAACATTCTTCTTGCTCTACTCTTGCTGCAAGGGGGTTGTTGGTAAGCACTATTAACAGCTTACAAGTATGTTTAGGGTATAATAAAGCTTGGTTTTACGATTTCCTGCTGTCTCTTTTTAATCTCTAAAGTTAAAAGTAGCTGTAGATGCAGAAGAAAATTGCAGTAGTATAACTAACAGCGGGAATGCTAGTACAATTTAACTTATTATGTGGCTTGTAGAGATCTATATCAGAAATACTAAACTTGGCCTGAATGAAACATTAACAGAAAAGTGTGTATGAAAGTATCACACACATCTTGATGCTTCTGAGTACATGGTGTGGGAGTGCAAACACAATGTACGTGGTGTGGGAGAGACATCTATAACACAACGTTGTGAGTGACTGAAACCACCTTTGTTTTAAAAAAAT
The DNA here is from genome assembly GCA_013400135.1 of Rhinoptilus africanus. Lineage (NCBI taxonomy): Eukaryota > Metazoa > Chordata > Aves > Charadriiformes > Glareolidae > Rhinoptilus > Rhinoptilus africanus. Next base: position 206,899 of record VXBO01005797.1, read on the forward strand.
ATCACTTTCCTCTTCCATATGGTCTCTCGCTGAGTTTTGTGAAATTAATTTTGTACATGCTGCTTTGGTAGAAGCATCCAGAAGGAAGTGATTCTTATTCCAAAACAATTAACGCACGACTAAGGAACAAATCTGTCAGTATGTCAGACTGGAGATTAGACTTCAGGCAGTTCTCCTACTTTAGATTCTTTTAAAGAAAGTATTCTATAACCGTTTAGGTCCCTGGGATCACTGCCATATCGCACGCAGTGCAGCCATGCTAAATCAGCAGGATAGACAGTACGAAGCTTTAATAGAGGAGAATGGTGCCGCAGAAGGTTTTTAAATGTTTACACATACTAATCTGGGGTGAGATGCACGCATCTTTGAATCCTTTTACAAATTAGTAATGAAAAAAGCGCCGTTCAGATAAAGTCAACTGATAAATTAATCAACTTTTTTAAAAGCAAAAAATTATCCAAAACACTGACATAAAGAATCGTTTAAACAAAAACCTCCCAAGCCCTTTTCAGTAAAGCATACGGATTTGAGTTTCAAAAGCTTTGAAGCATTCAAAGATGCTTTAGAGTGGAGATTTGTTAAATTTATTTTTTTCTTTCAAAGCAGTTTTGGTTTCAGACAACATGAATACCTCCATAAGTCCCAGAATTAGTGAAATGGGGTTTGCTACAGAGTTGTCTCTCCTGGTCAATCAGCTCTGGTGTCCAACAAGAGCTCATGGTTCCGTGAAGTTCTTCCCACAGCTCAAACATGGAAAATATCCATCTGCCCTGGGGATTCTCTGTCAGCAAAAACCTGGGAAGTCTGAGCAGGTGCCCAGCCAGGACACCTACAGAGGGTTTTTTTGTCTTCCTCCCCCATTTTAAGAAATTTGATTTTTAGAAACTGCATCTCTCTCAGCTTTGGCAGAAATCGGCCAGTAGGTTAAAGAATTGGAAGGGACACATACACAATCACCCCAAAACACAATCAATCTAGCTGAGTGTGATTAATTTGAGCCTTTTATGTATAGGAGAGTAGGCTAATAGGCATTGCATTAGGCATTCTTGGTCAGTTCCATGCTCCACAACAATGAAGACTGTAAGCTTGACAAGAAACAGCCCCACTGGTTTTTTTCAGTATCTCTTCCTTCATTGTCTAATCTTGCACTAACACTTTTTGTGGTTCACAGACATAACTCTTCCCACTGTTACAGACAACCTGCTATTTTTAAAGAGTGAGCATGTTGACCCCTTCCCACTCATTTCTACGTGTGGGGTAAATTCTTGGTACGGGGCAGGAGGTCTATAGGAGACAGCACTGAGCACAATGAGTTTCTAGGATATTTCCAATCCTCGTCCATGATTTAAATGAGATTACTGGTACCATAATGATTTTGCTTTTCTGTATCTAAGCTCCGCTCCGTAGTGGCAGCAGAGTCCTGACATTTTCAAGACATGATGAAAGGCAAAACAGTTTGCATAGGTACCCATGGATGTTTGCTTTAGAAGGAAATAAGATTTGGGCAACAGGGAAAAAGGATGGCAATGTATTTGGCAGCTTATTTCATCTCCATTAACTTCAGCATGGTCAACAGCCACCGCTAAGTGTCTCTTTTTACTTCCCACATATATCTAAATAAATGCGGTCCAAAGATGTAACAATTAAATGATAGGTTTTTCCCTTCAATTAGTTTTCGATTCGGAGGAGCAGCCAAATAGTATATAACTTAGGAATGGGAGGAATGATAGGAGGAGAGCATACACACAAGCCCCAAGTGCATCCTCTCCATTTGTCGTGGCCAGTTTAGCACAACTAGAATTAACTCCAGTTACAGTTACAGGCATCCTGGGCTGCATTAGAAAGGGTGTGGTGAGTCGGTCAAGANAGTGCATCCTCTCCATTTGTCGTGGCCAGTTTAGCACAACTATGATTCTATGATTCTACAGTACATGAAAATGTGCCACTGTTTTTACCTCAGCACCTTTGCCCACTCCTGCTGGGTGCCTGGCAGTACTGCAGAGGGTTCCCCCCATAAGAGAAGTGGTTGAAAACTGGCTTGAACTGTGACTGTCGCCCAACACGACCTTACGCACAGACAATAGGTCTCAGCTAGGAGAAGGTAATTAACGGCTTAACTGGCAGCAAAGTCTGCCTACAGGAGTTACAAAAAGCCCTCAGTATTAAAAAGCCCTACTGTTATCATTTGAGAATGATAACAATTCATTGTTCTTTAGACAATTATTCTATCACCTGATGACGTCTCCCCACCTGGGATGGGGAATCAGTAAAACAAGGGATCGTGAGAGTGGAAATATGAACAGATTTAATAGGATAAGACTAAATAATTAACAATAATACTAAAGAACCAGTATTGATCCCAATACCAATACAAAATATAGAAGGATTATACGCAGCCAATTCTATCAGCAGGAAGCGTGCACTCCCAGCAGTGGCCAGAAAATGTCAGACATTGCGAGTGCTACGGCTTCAGGAGGAAGGGAAGGGCTCAGGGGTCCAGCACCGGGGCAAGGAGTTCTCTGGACCGCTGCCATCAAGGGAGAGCGACCGACTATGCAGCGAACTTTCTAATTTATATTGAATATGACATTCATGGCATAAAATAATCCTGTTGGCCAGGCTGGGGTCAAGTGCCCAGGTCTTGCTTCTCCTCATCCCTGCACCTGGCAAGGCTCGAAAACACTGAGACCTTGAAGCCCATATGGCCTAATTGGCTATAAAGTGAATATTTTCATTAATTCAGACACTAGAGTCCTCTAAAAGTGCAGTATTCCCAAGCATTAGAAGAGAAAACAGCTCCTCAAACTGTGTCGCTAAAACCAGGACAACCCTCTATTGAAAACTGAACTTACCTCCCTATGAGCAAAGGGAGGAGAGCACAGCTAATCAGCAGGGGCTGATAGATGCTCCTCTCCATCCAAGCCTGGAGCTCGACCACGTGGTCTCTGGTATCCCTTCACAACGGAGATGGGTGCTGAGTCACGGAGGAAGCGTAAGCACTCACACACTCTGTTTTGGGGGTTGTTGTAGGCTCTTACGTTGTTAGCAGCAATCTTTCTCCTGTTCAGAGCATGACAGGTACATCATCAGGGTGGGCTGGCCTTCTTCTGACCCAATCCTGACAGTTTCAAAACCTTAACTAGGGGCTGCTGTAGCTGCAGTCACAGTTCAATAATTTGAGCAGGAATTAAGTTGCAGCACGAATACAGGTTCTTTTCTTCATTGAACACACAGACAGAGCATAATTAAAGTCGCTTTCATGGGATTTATGCTTACTAAACAGCCTCAGATACTTTCTTCAGAACTTGTACTCCATCTGAATCAAGGGAGAAAATATTTCTGCTTTAAATCCATTAACTTTTTCCATTAGAGAGAGCAACCCCTATACAATTGTTTTACAGACAAGCCAATGGAGATTTTCTGATTACCCGCTTACTGATTTAGAAGAAAATCAATGTCCAACTTAGCCATAGTCTTTCAGCAGCCACTCAGTTTTCTCCCAACACAGCTGTCTCCACCCCATAAAAGGAGGGTATGAAGTTTTAGGTGATTAGGAGCGATTAGAACAGGGTACCATTAGCTTACTGTCTGTTTCAAACTCAAAAAGGGAGCGCAGAAGCCACGACTCCACATTCCCTTCTCTACCTGCTATGACAGGAGCTGAGCAGTGTGGGCCAAGAGCATCAGTGTTACAGCATGAAGCCAACCTCCCAGGTCACAAGCAGAACAGAAGATTTACTCTGTTTTCCTTCTCTTCCAGATCCCCTTTGGCAGCACTCAATGCATACCCTGCCTGCCATCCAGGCAAAGGTCTTGTGAGTGGAACAGTTATGTCCAGATCATGGCATCCCAAGGGGGAAAAAAAGGGCGCAACAGCAAGTTACAACTCTAGAAGGAAGCACCAATATAATGCATATCAGTTTCCTACTTCTCACTCTCCTCATCCTAGTCCTCATCCTAATCATAACCCTAGGCCTGGGCTAAGACTTCTTCCCTGGGACATGCTGAACCTCCAGGTGTCGATTGCTGGTGAGAGAGTCCTGCTGGCAGCAAGCCCTTGCTGGCACAACCTGAACCACTTGGGAGACACTGTGACTAAGTAACCTCATGGATGGATGGGGTAAATCATTTATTTGGGTCAGTTTGGGTCATACAGGCACTGGTGTAGGGGATCCAAACATCACTTCTTTAGTAATGTGTTACAGGTAGCAAAGAAACAACATGGCAAAGACAAAAAGCAAAGGGAAGGGTGAGAAAACTCTGCCCTGGGATTCTCCTTGCTCTTCAAGCACTTTCAGATCACACAACAAGAAAGGCCCTCTTTTTGTTTCAGTCTGAGTTCGCTATGAAAAGCCTTTTCCTCATGTTTAAGATACATGAAACCCTGCCAGGACAGACCTAGTCATGAAATCATGTAAAAAAACCCCTTCTCCCCACAGGCGTCTAATGCTAAGCATCAGGAGAAGGAACCACGGCAGCTATTCCCCTGCTTACTCAGCTGAGGGAAGGTTCTGCCTGATGCATCTGAGGCCCCTTCTACCAACATATTCCACTGCCTCCCTGCACCATCTGATCCACACAGCTTGCGCTGCGTCAGTACCAAGTGCACAGAAGTAGATACGCTGCAGCCCCCTCAGCTCTTCCTTCACATTGATAAACAAATCGGCAAAAGTAACTAAAACCACATCACTGTTACTGCTACTGTTGTAGCCTCTTCCCATTACAAAGCACAAAACAAGAACAGCACAGATACAGGTTGGGCGGAGAATGGATGGAGAGCAGCCCTGAGGAGAAGGACTTGGGGTGTTGGTGGACGAGAGGCTCAACATGAGCCAGCAATGTGCACTTGCAGCCCAGAAAGCCAACCGCATCCTGGGCTGCATCAAAAGAAGCGTGGCCAGCAGGTCGAGGGAGGTGATGCTGCCCCTCTGCTCCACTCTGGTGAGACCTCACCTGGAGTACTGCATCCAGCTCTGCAGTCCTCAGCACAGGAAGGACACGGACCTGTTGGAGTGAGTCTAGAGGAGGGACACAGAGATGATCCGAGGGCTGGAGCACCTCTGTTATGAAGACAAACTAAGAGAACTGGGGTTGTTCAGCCTGGAGAAGAGAAAGCTTCAGGGACACTTTATAGCGGCCTTCCAGCACCTGAAGGGGGCCTACAGGAGAGATGGGGAGGGACTCTATCAGGGAGTGGAGCGATAGGACAAGGGGTAACAGTTTTAAACTGGAAGAGGGTAGATTTAGATTAGATGTTAGGAGGAAATTCTTTCCTGTGCGGGTGGTGAGACACTGGCACAGGTTGCCCAGAGAAGCTGTGCATGCCCCAACCCTGGAAGTGCTCAAGGCCAGGCTGGATGGGGCTTTGAGCAGCCTGGTCTAGTGGGAGGTGTCCCTGCCCATGGCAGGGGGGTGGAACTAGATGAGCTTTAAAGTCCCTTCCAACCCAAACTATGATTCTACGATAAGAAACCCCTCCAGCGAATATAACCAGCTAAAAGAAGCTCACTGGAAGCTAACGAGCCCAAATCACGCTAAAAGCCGAAATCCTGTCACCGAGGCAGACCCACGTTAGTCCCAAGCCGCGGGGCACGGCCCGGCAGCCCCCGGGCCTCTGGGCGCTGCGGGGCGGGCTGGCGGGGCAGGAAGTGAGCTCAGGGCGCCGCCCCTTCCCCCGCCCGCCCCATGGTGCCGGTTCCGCCGCCCTGAGTCCCCGCCTCGCTCCATCCCGCCGCCGGGGCTCGGGGGGGCGGTGGTTCCCGGCTTTGCCTTGGGCCGGGCGGGCCGCGCCGGTGAGTGTTTGCGGAGCGGGGAGGAGGATCTGCCGCCGCGGCGGCGGCGTCCCCCCGTTGTCCCGCTGCCCCGGCGGCGGCGTCCCCCCGTTGTCCCGCTGCCCCGGCGGCGGGGCCCGGGGAAGGG
>VXBO01005797.1:212962-234195 GCA_013400135.1 Rhinoptilus africanus
GAAACCCACCGCGCGTTGTTTGTTTGTTTGTGTCCGCCAGGCTGAGGCGGGAGAGCCCCGGCCCGGCGGCGGCGGCGCCATGGGGAACCAGCTGGCTGGCATCGCCCCCTCGCAGATCCTCTCGGTGGACAGCTACTTCTCCGACATCCACGACTTCGAATACGACAAGAGCCTGGGCAGCACCCGCTTCTTCAAGGTCGCCCGGGCCAAGCACCGGGAGGGGCTGGTGGTCGTGAAGGTGTTCGCCATTCAGGATCCCACCTTGCCCCTGACCAGCTACAAGCAGGAGCTGGAGGAGCTGAAGATAAGGTTACACTCGGCCCAGAACTGCCTCCCCTTCCAGAAGGCCACCCTCTCCGAGAAGGCCGCCATGCTTTTCAGGCAGTACGTGCGGGACAACCTTTACGATCGGATTAGTACCAGGCCATTCCTGAACAACATTGAAAAAAGGTGGATCGCTTTCCAGATCCTCACGGCAGTGGACCAGGCGCACAAGTCTGGGGTCCGACATGGGGACATTAAGACGGAGAACATCATGGTGACCAGCTGGAACTGGGTTCTTCTAACTGACTTTGCCAGTTTTAAACCCACTTATCTTCCTGAAGACAATCCCGCTGACTTCAACTATTTCTTTGACACCTCACGGAGAAGAACGTGTTACATCGCTCCCGAGCGCTTTGTCGATGGCAGCATGTTTGCTACGGAGTTGGAAAACATGCGGGACCCTTCGACTCCTTTGGTAGACTTGGCAAACAGCAATCAGCGAACAAGAGGGGAGTTAAAACGTGCAATGGATATCTTTTCTGCAGGTACTTGGGAGACTTGGAGGCATCAGGAGAGACCAGTGTGTTAATGATTGTGTGACGGGGTGCAGAAAATCTTATTTGGGTTTTTTGCTTTTTTGTTCCTCCTTTTTTTTTTTTTTACAGTGGCGTTAGAGAACAGCATGTGGAAAATCTTGCTTATTTTAAGCATAAGACCCAACCCCAAACCTTTTCATTCACAGGAAAAGTACAGACACAATAGAGTAAGCTACATAACTTAAGCGCATCACCGTGTTATCTGAGGAGGGAAATCACAAATGGTTCTGTTATGGCTCAGCTCTGCCCTGGGAAAGAGATTGTTCTGCAAGCCACAGGCCATCATCTTTTCATGGCTGAGGTTCTGGTGACACACAGCATATACCTTATGGGACCCAAAGGGAGGAATCAGTGGTTACTGAGCATCATTCAGGGCAATTTGGCAATATTGGCTTTAGAAGTCCCTTCTTACTTTGTTTTCCCCACAGGCTGGAAGTTGGATAACTAAGTGAGCTCCTGTCAGTCCCATGTGCAGCTACTTGGTAGAGTCTGACTGTGGGAGCCTGTCTGGAGTCTTGGGCTTGGCTTGTGTCTTGAGCAATTTGAAAGCCTTTTTTTTTTTTCTTCCTTAAAGTGATTGAAAATCTAAATTTAAAGGTAATGGTTACTTAATTTTACAAGCTGGTCTTATGGCCAAACTTCCAGGGCACACCACTGATAAAGCAAGATGCTGACCCTTGGGACCAAACTGCAGGAGTGGGACCTTTGTAGGGAATGTGTCATGTACACAACAGGTCTGTGCTTGGCAATCGTTATTTCTCACTGTGCTTATTAACTTGGGTGAGTGAATATATCCTGTGTCCCAGCATCACTGTGGAAGTAGAGGTTATTTATTTACCTTCCGTAAAAGGGCTGCTTAGTTTTGACCTACTGCCCGATTCATGCTGACTTAGTGGCACTCTTCTTCCACGTGACAGTGGTGTAGGTTCCTTTTCTGGTGGTGTATTTTCCAGCTGGCAGGTGGCTGAAGTCATCGCCTCATGATTCCTAATTGCAAACTCCTCTGCTGTTGTCATGTTTGAAATAAAATACTGGGAGATATTTCGGGGAACAAGTGTAAAAGCCAGTTTTTGGAGCTTGAGATGCTATGTCCTTTCTGCAAGTTAATTTGGTAACTCATTTGCCTTATTTTTAATCGAGCTAAGAGTTGTGTAGGGTTTGTTCTTGTCTGCATATAGAGAGCAAAATTAAAGTATCTGTTTATAATCCTCTGACATCTTTGACTTTTGTTGTTTTTGTTCTGCAGGCTGTGTAATTGCAGAGCTCTTCACAGAAGGCGTACCCTTGTTTGATTTATCTCAGCTTTTGGCTTACAGAAATGGCCTTTTTTCCCCTGATCAAGTCCTGAACAAAATTGAAGACCGCAGTATCAGAGAACTGGTAAGGATGGACTACAGCATTAGAACCATTTGTGTGGTCTGTTTGTGGTTTATTTCATGTACTTTGGTGGCAAACTGCTTATTGTTTGGGTTGGTTGGCTGGTTTTTTGTTGTTTTTTTTGTATTACAAATGTCTAAACCTTTAATCTTTCTCTCCCGCTCCCTCCTACTTCTGCCTTTCCCAAGGTCACTCAGATGGTCCATCGCGAGCCAGATAAACGTTTAGCAGCTGAAGATTATTTGAAACAGCAACGTAACAATGCATTTCCTGAAATATTTTACACTTTCCTTCAGCCTTACATGGCCCAGTTTGCCAAGGAAACGTTTGTATCGGCAGATGAGCGTATATTGGTCATACGTAAAGATCTGGACAACATCATTCACAATCTCTGTGGGCATGATCGCACAGAGAAAGCCGAGGGAGAGACAAAAGAGAATGGGCTGGTTATTCTAGTGTCTGTGATAACTTCCTGTTTACAGACTCTCAAATACTGTGACTCAAAACTGGCCGCTTTGGAACTGATTCTTCATTTAGCACCAAGATTAAGTGTAGAGATTCTTCTGGATCGTATTACTCCTTATCTATTACATTTCAGCAACGACTCTATGCCCAGGGTGAGGGCAGAATCTGTGAGGACACTAACTAAAGTTCTTGCTCTCGTCAAAGAGGTGCCACGCAATGATATTAACATTTACCCAGAGTACATTCTGCCAGGCATTGCACACTTGGCCCAGGACGAAGCCACCATCGTCAGACTTGCATATGCTGGTAAGAGGAAATCCAGTCCAAACTCCCAATCTTGGGCTTTTCTGTATTTCCTGAACTGTTTTCTCCTCTGCTCAAAACCATCACGTAGCTTGCTGTTTCTATTTCAGTCAATCTCTTCAGAAGTCTTAGGACCGACTGCAGGTAAAGATGCCTGTATTCACTTAAGCTAACTGATGCAGGTGGTGGCAGCAACTTAATAATTAATGAGTTGACTTATGCTAACAGATGAGCTCCCAGTGTAGGTATGTCCCCAAAGTAAATAATTACATTTTAAATAGATGACAAAATGCGTTTGCTCTCTGCTAGGTGAATTAACTTTTTAAAAAATTAATTCTTCTCTGTAGTTCTGCATGTAAAAGCAACTTGCAGAATGCGTCCGTGTTGCTTTGGGCTAGGGCACAAGTGGATGTAGCACACAGCAGGTCTGCCCACAGCCTAAGGGAAGAGGTCAGAGATTAGAGCCTCATGCTCAGGGAAGCATCCCTGGATAAGCAAGAGCATAACAAAGAAAACCGCTTGCCCAAGCGGTCTTTGTGCACCTAAGTATGTGAGCAAGGCTTATTGAGCTTGCCCACCCTTTGCTGCTTTTATTAATTTATCTTAATTGACATTTCATTAGCTCAGATTGTTTGCTTAGAGTGGTCTGATTGAACTGAATAGATATGAAACTAATTTACAGCATTGCTGTGTTGCTATGGGCCAGTTATTTTCCCACACAATGAAATTTGATATTCAGGGCCTGAAATGACATTATTTACTGTGCAATAGACTGGCTTATACCATAGCAGATGTTTTCTTCATACGTTGTTCAGATACATGAGTTCTGCCTGCTTCAGGAAGAAGCTTTGTAGTCATGCCCGTATTTGCTATTTACCATGTACCCTTATTTGCTATTAATAGCATATTTTTAAGTGTGTTGTTTTGGTTTGGTTTTGTTGTTGGTTTTTTTTAAGTTATAAATGCAGAATTCATATGAAAATGTCCTGGGTGATGTTTTTCTCTTGTTCACTAAGTAAGCTGATAAAACTAATTATTTAAGACAATGTATAGTTAACTAATAGAACCAATTGCTTTTGGTCACCTTGATCTACCATATTTAGGGCTTTATGAAAGAATAATTTTTTTCGTGCCTCACCTTTATTTGTCGATGAGAAAAAAACCCCACAAGTCTTGTAAAATTGTAGCCTATTAATAATTAATTTTTAAATGAACCAATATAAAGCTGAACTTGTTCAATAATCTGAAATGAAAGAAACAAAGTGCAGTCTGCTCTTCTGCAAGTGCAAAAAGGCTGCAGGTCTCAGTACCCCTATACTGCAGTTCCATCTGCTTACACAGAGGTTCTTTCCATGTTTGGTGGTTTGACTTTATTTTCCAACTGAGTACAGCCAAAATATTTTCTGAAACTTGAAAAGGTTATTTGAACTGTAGGTGTTTTAAATCTTATTAAGCTGCTGTAATCTCAAATAGCTTTTATTTTAAGAAAGAAATTTAAATTTCAACTAAATATATATATTTAAAGGTAGTCTAATACCTGAGTTAACTTGTGTTACTGTAGCACACTTTTGGGAAGTAGTCAGACTGGTGACTTACAGGATTTGATCTAGGCTGTGGGCAGGCTCCATTGGCACATTGCCGTTGTCTTGGGCGACACTCAGAACGGCTGCTTAAGTGGGACTTCTGCCTCGACAGGATTATTCCTGTGGCAGCAGTGGCCTGACCCACATAACATAGCCTGAGTTGCTTCAGCAGCTTCCAGACAGTGCAGAACGGTGCCAAATCGCATGGACAGATATGGGGGCAAATGTTCTAAAAGCAGAATCCAACCCTCAAGGGGTAACCCTGCTGTTATTCCCCAGGATAGGTATCCTGGTTGGTAGTTTGTCATTGTTGTTTTGTTGCAGTCTACCACGTGGGCATGTTAGTTAATTCGGGTTAATTGGCCTTTAAATTCTATCAAGTTATTTAGTCATTAGCCTGAGATCAGATGGCATTTAGGGCTAGTTCTAGAAGACTGAAATTAGTCCTTGCTACACTTGATATCCTTACAATTTTTCAGTTTGTTTACATGACAAAAGTACTGTATGATTCTATATACTTGGAAGCTTTGCTGGTTCTGGGTCAAGAGAAGTGGGTTGACCAGAGCATGCTGTGTAATTTCAATCCCATTTGCCCATCATGACTGGTATTGCCAGTGGTTATAATATCTCATCAGGGCATCATCAGACTGATGTAAATTGGCAAAGTAGAACAATTCTTAACCAAAATGTTTTCCTTTGCAGAAAACATAGCATTGTTGGCAGAAACAGCTCTGAGATTTCTGGAGTTAGTACAGCTGAAAAATCTGAATATGGAAAATGAACCAAATGGTGAAGAAATGGATGAAACATCTCACCCTAGTGATAACTACGACACAGGTAATGTCAATTATACTTACCTTGCCTGCTTATAATAACAAATCATAGGCCAAAACTCCTAGTGAGTTCTCATCTTCCTCATCTCCTAAAAGCTTAGCCTTCCCTTATTAAATGGGAAGAATGCTTTGCCTCAACCAGTCTCAAAGTGTGTGCGTTACAGCTTCATGCAGAAATAGATACCTCTGTTCTGAACATTGCAAAAGACGAAGTATATAAGTGAGCACATTTTTTTTTTTATCCAGAAGTTCTCAAGGTATTTTATTGTGACGCTGGCTGCCTGGTTGCATATCCAGCTTCACTTACAGTCCTGTAAACAAGTCAGCTGCGAAAACATGGCTGTATTCCAAATACCGCTTCCATCGAGGTGGCAGGCAGCGTTAGCTGTAAAAAAACCCCTGTCAAATTCTAGCATAGTCATAGTACTGTATTTTTCAGTCGTTCTTCCTTTTTGGTTCCTGTGCCTGGCAATTCTTGTCTGTCTTTTTTCCTGAAGATGCTGAATGTATGGATGCCATTGGGCTATTACACTGTGCTATTGTAACTGTAGCGCAGAGAACGAGTTAAAATCCTAAGGATGGCTTTCCTTTTCCTTTCCCTTGGGAAGGAGAGATGATAGTAATTGACCTGTGTGTCAACTCCAGTGCCTTTGAGTGATGCATAGATTTCCGGAACAATGCCGGGCAAGTCTTGAAGACTTTGTGGTTAAAAACTGTCATTTCTCTTTTGGGATAAATAGATCACTCTGTGACTAATCATAATTGGTAAACATCCCACACATACTCCATTTGGTAGGGAAAAAGGCATGTTTCAGTTATCTCTTAATTAGTTGCAGGATTATACTTGAGGAAAAAAAGAAACCAAAACAGCCCTACCAAAACCAAACTTAAAAAAATCCCTTTCAAGTTCCTTCGTATAAGGCATGGGGTGCTCAGAATTGCTGAGGAGTGAGAGAGGAAGCCCCATCATACGAGCTGTATTTCTATGATACACCGTCCCCTGTCCCCTCAAAATAGCTTGGAGATGAAAGAAGTAATGCAAGGAAAAAAGAAGTTTGAATAGTTCTATTCTTTTTACCCTTTTAGAAACCAAGCATGAGAAGTTTGAACCCAGAAGGCAACTTTTTCATGTGACTGATAGAGTCACGATAGAAGGCAAATTAGCTGGTGTTCTGACTGCAGGCAAATGATAATCACCCCTGCTAAAGCTGGGACAGCCATAGCTGAAATTTTTGTGCTATTTGTTTGAGAACCTCCCTTGTACAGCTTTCAATAACAGCCAGTGTGTTAACAATTCTGTTATCTCCATTTAATAGAAATATTTTTTTAGTTGCCTCATGGAGTAGAAGCCATGGGCAAGGTCATCTTCAGATTTTTTTGTTGGTATCGTTAGGCTAACTGCTGATATTTAATGAAATTGGAAGAGCTCGCTTTTTCAAGTATCGTTTATTCCTCTCTATATCCTTAATGAAGCCAATCTATCTACCAAAGTAAAAATACACTCTTGATCTGTTGTCAGTTCACAAATTTTGAAACTAATAGTCAAATAAATGTACCAAACCAGAATTGCCTTGAAGCATTTTGTTACTGTTGTAACATCGCCGCTGACTCATTCTGATACTTCTTCACATCTGCATTTCATATATATATATATATTTAAATAAATAAATAAATAAATAAATAAATATTTAAAAAATGAGCTAGATCATCTTAGTTGAAGTTATGACAGTTTTAGAATATATTGGTATGGTAAGAATGTGTCACATTTCTATACATTTTGGCTTTGCCACCACCTCTTGCTTAGTCTGAAGTCTTTGGTAAGCCAGTTGTTGGAATTGTTGAGGTTCTGTTGCGTTGTCCATCTTACTGAGTTGGGTGTTCTTCAGGGTGACCTTATCAGTGTAACTCCTTTGTCAGCAGGTAGTACCCCTGCACATGTTGTTTCTCTCCAACCCAAACGTTCATCCTGCCGTCTCTTGCAGAGTTGCAAGCCTTGCATGAAATGGTCCAGCAGAAAGTTGTGACTTTGCTAAGTGACCCGGAGAATATTGTGAAACAGACGCTGATGGAAAATGGAATAACACGTCTCTGTGTCTTTTTTGGACGTCAGAAAGCCAATGATGTTCTTCTGTCTCATATGATCACTTTCTTAAATGATAAGAATGACTGGCATCTTCGAGGAGCTTTCTTTGACAGCATTGTTGGTATGTGTTTGGTTTTAGCCAAAGAGAGTAGAGAGATAATAATGTAAATAAATTAAATTTTGCATATCCTGGAAACTGTTAACAGTCATTTGAAAGTCCTTTCTTATAAAGATTTCCATAATTTACAGGAAAAGACTTTGCTGTGAATGATTGGGTGTAAATGTTTCTTTAGGGAGTGAAGACAAAACAATGTAAATACAGATATATTTTTCTTTTAGTCCAAGTACTTAATACAAATGAGACTGAGGCATTTAAGTCTAGGTTAGATTAACATAAAGAATAAACTTGAAATGCTTTTTTTAATATATTTTTAAATATATTTTTCCTTGCTAAAGCCACTAACTCAAAAAAGCTAAATTATGACAAGTAAAGATTTCTGCAAGCTGTCTAGTAGATGCATCGCTTCACGTGTGTGCATGGTCCCATTAACTTCAGTAGACCTGTTCGTATGATGAAAACTATGCATTGGTATAGGCTAAAATTATAATTTGAAACACTTTTTTAGTGCCTTAAAACCTCACTTAAAGGTTCCTGTCAGCTCAGAAAACTTAATAACAATTTAAAAAATCTTACCTGTGATGACATCAGCTGTTAAATATAGCTAATGTTCCATATATGTTGGAAATTATTGCACGTGACTATTGCTGAGAGCCAGCGCTCGAGGTTTCTGGGTCAAGAAAACTTCCCCATTGCACAGCCTGGGGGGAAAAATGGTATTTCAGGTGCATGGCAAATAAAAAGAGCATGATCAAATATTCAACAGGGGCATTATGGTAGGCACGTGTTCCATTACGACTGTAAGCCACAAAATGCTGCGCTAGCAAACCCTTCCAAGATGTGATGCTAATAACTTGTCAGAATTTGCTTAGAAGGAGCAGTGGGGTAGCAAAAGCACAGGTCACAGTGCCCTAGCACGTAGAGATACCTGAGGCACTTCAGTGTGCAAGTCAAGATATGTAACCTATGTTTTTAACTCCTCCTCTCCCGGTACCTGTTCAAAACCTTCACAGAAGAATTCAGATAAAGTTCCAAACTTATATTTTTGTTTTACACTGTTTTTACTTAAAGCTTTTGCACATCTTAAACTGAGCTAACTCATGTTTAAGTATATGCAGGCACTGCTGCCCCTGGCTGTGGGCGGATGTCCTTCTATACTAGTGGCACTGAGGGAATTTCTCTCTCTTGTGCTGTTTTTTCCCTTCTCCCTCTCTTCCTTCTAGCAACCAGTTGCAAAGTTGAGCGTTAATAGATGAGCAAGTATATTGATTATTTCCTTATTAGAGTAAAAGTGATAAAATTACTTTGTTTAATCTCGATTCTGATGCGAAGACATTGAATTTTCTGGTATTTATCAATCGCAAATAACTGGGTTAGAAGCAGAGGAGGTTATGGTCTGTGCTGTGTGCCACATATGACAATAGCAACAATAAGCCTGAGCTATTCAATGAAAAACTAATTTTTTTCTTTTGAAAATTATCAGAGGACTTGCCCAGTTGTTTGTGGGAAGAATGTTAGCTTGATGGGTGTGAAGCTGGAGGAAAGATCAGAAATCTAACATGGTCCATCTCCCTGACCATTACCTATTAACTATTGTTGATGGGTTATGAAATCCAAACAAGCAATTCCAGATGACAGTTTCATGTGGCCAGTGGCTTTCACGTGGGAAAGGAAGCAGTTTCTTTTACTGCGATGCAGTTGATGTATTTTCATCCAGCGGCTTCAAAGGAATTACTCTCATTTTGCTTTTGGTCTTGGCTTCTTTCTAAGATTTTGAAATATATCTTCAAATTGGATTTATTTTTGAAACTATGGTCAAGGTGGCTTCATGACAGCAAATAATTTGAGGCTGGTTAACTAAAGGGCAAATCTTGCAGCTATTTCAGGCTGGAAGAGTGTTAGAAGATTGTTCTAAAAGTTTGACTAACTAGTGATGCTTTTCTTTTGTAGCTAAGTGAATGTATGTTACAGACTTTTCTTGCTGATAATTAATCCAGTATGCAGTTCAGTCTTTTCAGGAATCTGAATAATGCTCATATGACAAGTTAAAAGACGAAATGCTGCAGAACCTTTCTTTAGGTTCTGTCACACACCTCAAAGTGTTCAAGGCCAGGCTGGATGGGGCTTCGAGCAGCATCCGCTAGTGGGAGGTGTCCCTGCCCATGGCAGGGGGTCGGAACTAGATGACCTTTAAGGTCCCTTCCAGCTCTATTATGTGATTATTGCTCACTTGTCCTGCATCCCCACCCCTTAGGAGCACTCCTGGTTTTGCTTTGCTGTTTCAGAATTCAGCTGGACAGCTGTGCACTGACATCGATGCCTGGCATCTGTAAGGGCCTCTGTAGGCACAGGGATCTACTTTTATCAAACAGTTTTCAGAATATTGGTCTAACTTTGAATGGAAAGCAGCTTCCTTTTTCTCCACTGACTAGTCATCTGGTTTGAGATGTCTCTGTGGGATAGCAATTTTAAACTTTGGTGAGGAAAGGCAAGGAAGTGCTACTTTGGATTTTTATATGTTCTTTTTATATTTCAGGTGTTGCTGCTTATGTTGGCTGGCAAAGCTCATCGATACTGAAACCTCTGCTTCAGCAAGGTCTCAGTGATGCTGAAGAATTTGTCATTTATAAAGCCCTCAATGCTCTTACTTGTATGTGCCAGTTGGGGCTCTTGCAAAAGCCCCATATTTATGAGTTTGCTTGTGATATCGGTAAGTTGGAATTCTGGAGAATACCTTGTTTTCCTAGTTAAGAAAAGAAATCTTAGTACTACGTGAACTTTCACTGTCAGCTTAGCCATCCAATATGCAAACCTGGAGTACTGTTTTAGAATCTACACACAATTGTGTTAATGAACTGTTGCTGGTTGGACCGTGTTAGTGCTTAGAACTATAAAATTATCATTTTGGTGGAACAAATTGGAAGCATCTTCTCTGATTTCGTGTAGGAGAGCATCAAACAACACTTAGTCCAGAAACTTTCTGTTTTAACATCTTTCCTTGTTCTTCATGCCCGCCTGCTATAAAGAGAAAGTCCTGGTTGCTTCTGGAAGTTGATGAGGCACATAACTTGCACACTCTTACCCATCAGCCATTGAGGAAGGGGAGAATCCAGTCCTTCAGACAATACACGATCCTTTCTCATCCTATTTCTAACACCATAAAACCCCATTTAACTCGATAGAACCTTGCATACAGAGTTGGTCTCTCCTTCCTCATGAGGCTTCTCAGTTTAATTTAGACGTGCCCAAGATTTACTAGCTGTTTATGGAAAAGAAAATACTAACCGATCATTTGAGATGTAGTCTGCTTCTTCCTAATGTTATGGCTTTTCAAACGCACTCAGAATGTGGGGCAGATGATCTGTGATTATACCTCATGACTAGATACAGTCCTTTGATTACAACTTCTTAAAACCCACATAATTGAGGTGGACTTCTGAGCCTGATAAACTTACAATATAAGTAGTGACTATTCAAGGAAGAGAGGGCAAGAAGGAAGGAATGAAGTAGTTACTTATAAAGAGAACAATAAGTCACTAGTATGAGGATTCTCTATAATTGTTCAGAATAAGGTTGAGAATATTTTTCAGTTAGTCTCCTTTGCAAACCTGGAGTTTAAAATTAGGGATTGAAATTAATAAATGGGAAAAATATGCTTTTTGGCAACAGCAAGGAAGCTGAGCAGCACAGGCAAAGTGAAGTCCATGAAATAACTTTCTCAGTTTGAGTGTTTTAACCTTGGTCCTCTGCAGGAGGGAAGGCTCAGTTTGGGGGTAATGCTAGGGGAAGGAAATGACATCACAGGCTGCCGTATGGAGGATGATCCCCTCTCTTTAATATGAATGATATGTTTTAACAGCCTGATTTTCTTTCAGCACCTTTCCTGTGTCATCCTAATCTTTGGATACGTTATGGTGCTGTTGGATTTATCACTGTGGTAGCACAGTATTTGAATATTGCTGATGTCTACTGCAAGCTAATGCCGTACCTCCATCCTTTTATCACACAACCAATAATACAGGTAATACTTCAAATGATATCAATGTGAATGTATTTTGACAAGTCATAATTCTTAAGTCTATCTTGGCCATGGTCCTTCCTGTAAGAATATTAGATTATTTTTTTTTTTTCCTGTTAAGGTTAGAGGCAATACAGTTTTTTGATCTCTGCTGGCAGACATTGACAGAATGGCCACTGTCTTCCATCTTTGAAAGACTGTTGTCTCAAATGGTGCAAACTGCAGAACATTTTGCAAAGCCTAAAATCAACTAACCCTTCTCTGCCTTGTTTACAATCAAACTACTGCAATATTGTGCTAGTTTACGGGAGTGTAAAAGGCATGAAAAGTTGGCTGTGAATCAAATGTTTCTGTGTTGTATGCTTTCGCCTACAAAGACTGAGTATTCCAGCCCTGCCCCACTAACACATTTGACTGTGGGACTGAAAACACAAGCAGTAGCGATTACCGTGCTTGGAATTTCAGCAGTGCTAGTCCAGTGTTCCAGTGCTTTGCCAAGGGTAAGGGCAGAGTGCTCAGCATGAATAAGTTAAGTCACTTCCTAACAGCACGTGTCTAGCAATGACCTGCATAATGCTGGTAATGTGATCATATCGGCACCTTTGCATAAACCTTTGGGACCTGTAGAATGCATCTCTCAGGTGTTTAAATAGGTAACAAACAGATGCATTGAAAAAATGCATCATGTTTTTAACATTTTCCTGTAAACCATGCAGGTGGTAACTTCACTAAAATTATGTTCTTCCTTGTTTACAGCGCCCTAGACACCTTGTGCTGTGTTTTAGGCAGTGATTGATAAATTTCTGTCTTGTTCAATTCCTGCTTCATTTTAGTATAAAAGTCTTTTCTTTGCTACGAAACACTAAATATAGTAAGCAAGTAGGGGATAACGTTGAGTTGGGCTGTAATAAAGAAGTCCTCATTTTAACTCATTTTGAAGTTGTTTTTCATGTAGACAGTCAGCTATGAGAAGCACATTATAGGAATGAGGTCTTCTGACCCTGTTGTGAAGGAAAAATTGCAGTCCTAACCCCACCATTTCCCATTAATTATTTTGAGTATTCTTAATCTATAAGTATTTCTGCTATAATTTTGGGCTGAATTAGGTTTGGCCATTTAACTCTGGGACTGTAACTGGAGGTTTATTTCATGAATATGGCTGCTCTCCTGCTATTTCCCCCCCCAACCCCATCTTTGCTATTAAACCTAAATAGCAAAGATCAAGTACTAAAACAAAAGTATAAACTCAAAGGAATGTTGGGGCTGCAAGTAATCTGGATTGCCTACAAGACTTTTTGTCCAGACAGGTTCTCTGGACACAAACAGACATTGAGTCGCCACCTGGGAGAATAGAAACTTGTTTGGGTTTTTTTCTGTTTTAATAGTAATGAACAATCTTTATAAGGACTGCCCCTCTTAATGATTCTAAATTATGCCTTAATAGTTTCTTATGACTGTTTACTAATGTCCCAATATGGTTTTGAATATTACTTAATTACATGCTTGTGCATCCTTATTCCCTTGTGTACATAGGAGGGAACTTGGTAATCTGACTGACACAAAGGAAGAGATCTTCTAGTTGGTATTTTTATAGGGTAAATGTAGGACAAAGTTTGAAATATCACTGTAGTAGTAGTAGAATTTTTAATCCTATCTATCAGTGCCAAGTTAATGTTCTGAGACTGCAGGGAGAACAGAGAAAGAGAACGGAGAAAATCTGATATGACCAACACGGGGAAAGATACTATTTTCACAAAAGGAGAGAATTTGAATCTAGATTATTGGCACAATCATGTGCAATAATTTTTAAGTCCCACATGACTTTTGTTGTTGTAAGTTTGAAAGCAACTCTTCAGGACTGAGCTGGAAACTTTTTTAGAACATGCCTTCAGAGGAAGGGATTGATTTTTGTATTAATATTTGCAGTTGTCCAGTTACTGACTGTCAGGCTAGGGAAAAAAAAAGTGCAAACATTGTAGACATGAGATGACTGCATTTACTGCTAGATTTCCCAATGTTTATAAGGATATCATCCTCCTCTACGTTCACTGCTCTCTCTTTCTGAATTGCAGATAGATAAAGAAATAGTCCTGCTAAGTGTACTTAAAGAGCCTGTCAGCCGTTCCATATTTGACTATGTCTTAAGGTCAAAGGATATCACAAGCCTCTTCCGACACCTTCAGATGCGTCAGAAGAAGAGGAATGGTGCTCTCCCTGACTGCCCACCGCCAGAGGACCCTGCCATTGCACAGCTGTTGAAGAAGCTCCTTTCACAAGTGATTGTTTTTTATTTGTACTTTGAAAATCAGGCTTGACATTCTTGGGCTCTGTGTGTCTCCACAGACCCTAACCTTGCAGTTGCTGCTCTGAGGGACTCCTAGTCTGAGGTTCTGATCCTGCAAACCATTAACTTAATTGTTTTCAGTATATGCTTGCAGGACAAAGAGTTCATAAGTTAAGGAAGATTTTTAAAAGATCTGCCAGAAATAGGTCAACCTTACATTTGGATTTCCCAAATACATTCTCTTTTTAAATACTTTTTTTTTTAATGTCTAAGATTTCTGACATGTCTGTGACAGCATCAGTGTTACAGAATATGTGTTCTGTATTGTGTTGGAGGGAAGACTATGCATTTGTTGAAGAGATAGACGTGCAAGTAATAATGCAAAAGCCAAAGAGAACTGGAAAGTCTTGAGGCTTGTGTGTGAAGATGGTAATACTAAGAATCACCCACACAAAGTAGTGAGAATTGGGAAGAGGAAGGACTGCAGCTGAGTGTGTGGGGTTGTTTTTTCTCCTTTTCGTTCCTATGGCATGTGGGCTGTAAGCATGGCCTGAGTGGCAACAAAGCAGACTGCACCAGACAGTAATCCAATATTAAATGCTGTTCTGCCCTTTCGCTATCCCTAGCCCTGTTCCCAAGGAGGAAAGATATTCTTATACTACAGCAGCTTACCCAAAGTCTTGTATGAGTGATAGACCGATGTCTTGAATCTGGGGATGTGCTCTCACCGTCCACTTCTGAGCCAGTCATTAATCTCACTGCTTCTTACATTTTCATGCCTTGATGCCTTGTTCAAAAGTAAATAATAATATATTTTCCTTTATTCTATAGGGGATGACTGAGGAGGAAGAAGATAAACTGTTAGCACTGAAAGACTTTATGTTAAAATCAAATAAAGCTAAAGCCAATATAGTGGATCAGAGCCACCTGCATGACAGCAGTCAGAAAGGGGTGATTGACTTGTCAGCTCTGGGAATAACTGGGAGACAAGTGGATCTTGTTAAAACAAAGCAGGAACCTGATGACAAACGTGGTTGGTATATTTTGTGGTCTGTATAGATAAAGTACAGCCTTTCTTTCAGGGTCAGAGAATTAAGTCTTTAATTTACTCAGTAAGCGTTCTCAGTAATTCTGGCTATCTAACTATCACCACCTCACTGACTTATTTGCAGTAAGAAAATTACTGCCGCTCTTTGAAATGTGAGTTGCTGGAATGCTCTCTTGATCAGTGAAAGATGGGGATAATTTGCCCCTGAGAGTATTTAAATTAGTTTGACTGTATTAGCTGTAGTAATACACACAGGTGCTTTAGCTGATTGTGACAAACAGGACTTTAGTGACCCGTGGCAACTGTCAATTATGAAGGCTACATTTCTGCCATCTTTGTTTCCTCTCAAGAAGTAATGAGCTCTTTAACTGTGGAAATCCAGGACGTTTTCTTGAGGTGCCCTGGAGGAAACTGAGGCCAAGATGTGATGCTGAAACAGGCTGGCACTGAGGAGTGCCAGCTGTCACTCACCTGCCAAGTACATGCTTTTTCACCTCAGGATTCTTCAGCTGCTCATCCCACCCCCACTGTACTTTGTTGCCTGCTCTTCTTTCAGTTTGAAAAGCCTCTTATATTTCCTTTTTCAGCTTTGAAATCCACTTGCTGCTAACTCTTTTCCAGTTCTCGGTATCCTCAAAATTCTTCTCTTTCAGTGGGCTTCCTCTTTGCTCTGTCAAGCTTGTAAGGCCCTCCTCTGTACACCACTGATAGTTTCTGTGTTTCCAGATGTAAAATTACAGAAATGTCTGTCAACCATGTAGCTATTGCCATCTTATTTACAGAATTAAGATGCTAGACTGCAAATATTTTGCATATCTTTTTAGAGGAAAGTACATACGTACGGGCCTTTTAAATTTTTTGCATCCTGTGGAGTAAGGAGTGGACAGGACTTAATAGTATATAAGGTCTGTATTTGAACTGATTGACTTCACCCAAAACTGTCACCTGCACAGTCTTCACGCCTTAAACTTCTTCACTGACTTTGTCCAAATGTAATTTGTCCCATGTTTCATTTCACTTTCTATATTTTACAGTCTTAAGTGACTTCAGAGGAATGCTGAAAATAAATAAATTTCCCATTTACAGATAAGATTCTTGAATCTACAGATGATGTTGTGATTGTGATGGAAAACTGATTGTATTTGGCACTGACAATTATTTGCATACTGTGCTATTACGAGTTTATCCCTGTCTTATGCCAGTAATTCTCATAAGAAAAAACTATCATGTGGAGTTTAATCCTGCAGCCTTCTAGATGCAAAATTTTCCCTGTGCTGGAGTGATTTATTGCATGAGTCAACTGTAGGATTAAGAAGGTGTAAACAGAGCACTTGCCACGTGTGTTCTGTTTGCCTCATAAATCCCTGTCAGCTGTCTTAACCAACCTAGCAGTATGGTTTTCTCTATTAACTATATAAATAATCATGTAAACGTTGAACTCAATGTAGTCTGAAAGTAATGACCAGCCTGAGTGAATGTTGTCATGATTATAGGGTTTTTTTTTTCCTCTCCCTCCCTCTCTTCCCTCCCGATTGCTTATAGCTAGAAAACATGTAAAGCAAGATTCAAATGTAAATGAAGAATGGAAAAGCATGTTTGGGTCCTTGGAACCAACTAACATCTCCCAGCCAATACCCAAAGGACATGGGCAAACTACTGATCCTGAAGCCATCCAGGCTGGGAAACCACTTCGTTCGGAGTCCTCAGCTGGCATTTGTACCACTTTGTCATCCTCCCCACAGGTATTGCTGAGAAATACTATCTTCACATCTTAAACTGAAGTGATTTGATTGTTTTAAAGTAACGCTAATCTATGGGGATGTGGCATTCTTGTTTTGTTTGGAGATTATTTTACAGTGGTGCTATTCCCTGATGTCTTCTCCAGCAGAGTAGCTGACTTTCAAGTTCTTATTTTTAAAATAGGGATTGAGAGAGGATGGAAGTAAGTTTAGTCACTTGAACAGAAGAGCTTCACTAACAAATTAGATGCTTTGCGTGAAGAGATTGGGGCTTTTTGGATTAGCCAGTAATTAGGTAAGCTGTTCTCGCAGGGAAGACTTTTCCTTAAATTGCATGCCCTGATATGTATTGCGAGGAAGAAAAGAGGTGTCATGATTTTAACTTGGAACTGGTGTATTGCATCATAGCTGCGTTTAGACATTCGTTACCTGTAATACTTAGTACTGGCTGCAGAAGGATGGGTGGGAACCTTGCAGGCTGCGGAGGCACCTCCTGACTCTGAAAACTTCTTTCTGTTCTGTTTCTAGTTGGATATTTATTTCTGCTAGCTAATGAGTGTCCACTAGGGGACATTAATGAGTGTCCACTCTGAACTAAGAGGGAAACACTTCACACTTTTATTTTTAAAGCCCGATATAAACAAATAATCGTTTGAGAGCTAACCTGTAATTCTGTCAGTCTTGAGAGCAATAACTGCTTCTGTAATAATCACATTAAGACGTGTGCAAGTCACATTACAGTTTCAACAAATAGAATACAGTACAGTCTAGGCAAACAGAGTAGAATAAGTGAATGGTTAAGCTTTTCTATAAATAATAATTTTCACTATTTTGAATTGTTTTCATGCAAGCAGGAATTTTTTTTTTAACGCTAATTCATTGCTGATTGATTCAATAAAAAAGATTTTTCCGCTTTCCTTCAGTGCAACCCAGTAATCTTAAGAGCAGGATTTATCTGTGTGTAGAATGTAAGGCGCGTGTTTTTAAGTGCTTACCTCTTAACAGGCATCTGATGGAACAGTTGTTCAGCCCAGGAAGCCCACCATACAGGTACTGAGCAGTACAGCGTCCCCATCTGCACACCAGTTACGCATCACCACTTGCAAAACTGAACTTCAGCAGCTGATCCAGCAGAAGCGCGAACAGTGTAATGCTGAGAGACTGGCCAAGCAGATGATGGAGAACGCTGAGTGGGAGAGCAAGCCCCCACCTCCAGGTAAATCACAGGCCACCAAGGTTATTATACAAAAAAAATTTAAATATATATATGTAACTTGAGTCAAAACATCATAATCTCAAGGAAAAAAAATGCAAAAGATGAGGAAAAGAGGAAATTATTAGTTAGGAAATGTGCCTACTATGTAGAATTCCTATTTGGCAAAATACCTGCATGACTTACGAAAGAGCATCTGCAACAGAGATCTTTACTTTTGCAGTAACAGACCCAAACTGCTGGTCTGAAGTCCAGGTTGTGCACCTTGTTCCTGTGAGTTTTCTGAAGCGGGTTGTTTGTAACCGGGTATATGGCAGATAACTTGCCATCCTGGAACAGCCCGCAGCTTGGTTTGAGCAAGGGGAGAAACACTGTGTTGGGAGGTGAGAAATGTGAGTATTTTACCTGGGGTGGCTCCAGATTTTCAGTCGTCCTGTGAGAGTTGTGACCTCTCGGCCAGGTTTTCTTACCCAGTGGCACGCATACTGGGGTGGGTTGTTTGAGCTGCCCTTGTTCACAAAGGAGCCTGTCCCCACCAGCAGTGGTGACAGCAACACAAAGAGAAGGTGTATGTTCCCATACTACGCTGTTGTTTTCAGAGGGGAAGGAGACATATTTTTACCTCTTGTTCCCTTTTCTTTACCAGAAAGGAGCAGCACCTAGATGTTGCTAATTAGGGCGCTGGCAGAAAACACATGATTTTAAATCGCAGTCACCTTCCTGTGGCCCCAATTTCAATTTTGAAGCTCCAATTTGAGATTGGGATTTACCCAGATTAGTTCTCAGCATTTTCTGATGGTATTCTCCACTCCATGCACTTGTTCCTGGGTATCTCATACGGAGATTCCTGACTGTCCTCTACTAATGGCAGTTCGTGTGCTTAAACTCCAGATGTTGGGAGCAGAATCTGTACCAGCCAGGCTTGCAGTAATGAACACGGTGATGCTAAAGTCTTTTGGTAAATCTAGCATAAATGCACACACCTGGGCATATATAGCTACCATGCCAATTTAAGGGAAGTAGTAGAAAATCATGAGGAAAATGGTCCAACCAGACAGTGTTTGAACATAGCTAACTTGGACTGAGCTTGGCTAAGCCTTGTGTTTGTCTTCTGAAGAGAGTTTTACAACCTATGAAGTAACATGTCCCAACACAACTGAGTGAGTGCCAGAGAAATGTTCATACTTAAATTTGTGTCTTACTCTGAAATTTGCTGTGGTCTGTTGTTCATTTTCTTAATCTGCTGTTAATCCTTCACTATATTAGATGCCTGTTAGAAGTGCAGCCAGATACTTCTGCATTGCTTATTTCAGAGGAGGAAACATACCACACAAATGTTGGCAATTTCTTGTCAAGAGTTATTGCATGGCAGCTGAACTCCTCAATTTATTTTTTTAAGTTCTGGAATAAATTTTCTATGGGATTTAGAAGAGCTGTTATTCCATTTTATTAGGTACATAAGGCTGGCAATGTAGCATGTAGTGCAACACTGAGCCTGTCACTTGCACTCTACAGACAATCCAGGAACTGGCATCTGTTCAAATGTGTTGCTCGTTAGGCATTTTGGGCATTTATGGGATTGCCATTTGCAGCGCAGCAATCTGCACAGGGTGAGAATTGTGCACTAGTTATTTCTACAAAGTCTATGAAAGAGGGCTCTTTGTAATTTCACCAAACATACATGGAACTCATCTAAAAGGAAATTCTTACCCACATCTGCCAGTAGGGTTTAGTTTAGAATTGAGCAAATAGGCTTTTGCCTTTAATATATAAAATGTGTTAGCTCTGTGTTTTCAGTGCCTTCTGTGCTTTGCAGCTGTAATGACTGTATCCCAATATAGCTGTTGGTGAAAGGGATCAGGGGGATTTTCACATTCCCATTAAGATGAAATCAACACCAAACTTCATGGGTTTGTTTTCCCCTGCAGGATGGCGTCCCAAAGGATTGTTGGTAGCTCACCTTCATGAACACAAGTCTGCAGTGAACCGCATCCGGGTCTCTGATGAACACTCCATTTTTGCCACTTGCTCAAACGACGGCACAGTGAAAATCTGGAACAGCCAAAAAATGGAAGGAAAAACCACTACAACCAGGTAGATTTAAAACTCACAGGATTTTGGGGCTGCTGTTTTAGAGTGCTCTAATTTATTTTGCAGGGAGCAAAATATGAATCACTTGTGGGTGTGCTGGAGATTTCAGTGATGAAATATAGTGGTGTTCCTCTTTGCATGCAACTAGAAAATATGAGATTGCTGTTTCAATTAGTTAAAAGAAAAAAGATTGCTAGCAAATGCAAAGGGACTCCTTCACAGCTGTAGTAATTACAGGCTTTTTGATTTCATTTCTGTACAGACATAAATAAATTCTAGAGTTGCTGTTTAAAGCCATCTGAGGTTTTTGGAACAAATTAGCTTTATGCTTAACTGTCTCATACACTGATATTTGATGCAGGAATGCTGTATTGCTGGTTGAGACATGGGTGGTATGGGGCTGTGAGAGAGAGATCTTTGGGAGAAGAGGATGCCTGTCTCAAAATACATTGAAAAAGATGTTGTGGACTGCAGTGTCAGTTAAGGAACAGTAACTACAGTAGGCTACTTTGATACAGATCTAGGTTAAACTTCTATTTTACTGGTCAAACGTGTGTATCTGCCGTTGCAGACTGTCATAACCTCAAGGCTCAAAGTCAAGCTTGCAGAGGCAACTTAGGCTATGTTGGTTTCTGATTTTGGAACAGTTAGAAAATGTTATTTTGAGAGTTCTCTCAAGAGTCATTGGTTTTAAGTAGGTGATTGAAAGAAGTATTTCTTTTTTCTTTAATGTGCCACAAAAATGTTCCTTTTTTTTTTTTTTTCCCTCTCTCTCTACTGCTTAGATCAATTTTGACATACTCTCGGATTGGAGGACATGTAAAGACACTTACATTCTGCCAAGGTTCACATTACTTGGCTATAGCTTCGGATAATGGTGCCATCCAGCTTCTTGGTATTGAAGCTTCAAAGCTCCCTAAATCTCCTAAAATTCATCCGATACAAAGCAGGTATGTGCTTAGAGCAGTTAAATCTCACTGCAGAGCTCAAGCTGTTAGTATATTCTTTGATTAGATCCCTTGATTTGCTTTACGCTTCCTGCTGGCTGAGCCCAGGCTGTACTGGAAGGATGTAATCCATGATCTTATCCTGCTTCATAAAGAAGGATTGAAAGGCAGCCATGCAGGGCTGAGAATTCATAGCTCCAAGTTATTGGTGCCTCCTCTGTCACTGGACTTGAAAAAGGCAGTCTGACCAGTTCTCTCTTTTTTTTTTTTT
>VXBO01005797.1:234233-331286 GCA_013400135.1 Rhinoptilus africanus
ATTTACGCACTGGGAGTGGTAGTTTCTTACCTCCTCTGTTATGATGTTAATACTTATAATTTTGGGGGGTTTTTTACAGGTCATTAGATAAACGTTTACAAACGTACATCTGATTTGTCCTTGGGCCTGCAGTTTTTTCTCCCAGGCTTGGAGTAAGGTGGGAAAGATACGGGGGATGGGATACTATTTAGGGGAGTATTTGGGGATGGTTTAGCTCTTTCTTACCTATCTCCATATGAGCAGGTTTTTTTAATATTTGGCACTGATTCAACAGCCTAATCTTCCAGCTTGAGTGAGGGGTGTGTCCAGGCCCTGGCAAAGCTAGCAGCCATCTCAAAGACCTCTTTTCCATCTAATGTAAAAGTAAGGTATCTGTCTCAAATGTCCTCTCTTACTTAATTCCAAATTCAGGAATTAAATAAGGCAAATCTAATGGAGATAGAAACTACGAACCAGATTTTTCCTTTTGGTATACACTGCATTTGTGTCTGAAGAAGGTGTCCGTTTGCGCAGACAGTAAGTGACCGAATGTGCTGGCAGTATAACATAGAGAGGGGTGTTCCTGCCCACAAACTCTGGGTAGGTGACTATCTGATCAACGTGGAGCATGAATGGGAGAGAAGTATCAAACACGCTGAGAGACCCAGGGCACAGAGCTATGTTTGTTTGCAAAGAGCTGCTGACAGCATTTTACTAGCCCTTAGGAGACTTGCAGGTCCTATTGGCAGCGAGATTTGAGAGACCATAAGCATCTGTTATACTGAAATCAGAAAGTTGTTTCTTTCTCACCAGCAGATGCCATGAGAAGGGACCTGAAGAAGAAAATGCTGCTCAGCATTAGCTATTGGAAGGAGTCTTAAACTTGGAGGGAGTCATATCTGTTTCCAAATAAGTTTATTCTTTTTAACTCAGGTCCTTGGATCTGAAGGATGATGGCTGTGTGGTAGATATGCATCACTTCAATTCAGGAGCCCAGTCGGTACTGGCTTATGGCACAGTTAATGGATCTCTGGTTGGATGGGATTTGCGATCTAGCAGCAACGCTTGGACACTGAAACATGATTTGAAGTTAGGCCTCATAACTTCATTTGCTGTGGACATACACCAATGCTGGCTGTGTATTGGTAAGCCTGTATTTCTTCTCAGCTTTACCCCCCTGCCTCTGGTTTTCTTTTACAATAACTACAGCTCAAGCTTTTGCTTGATCTGTTTTTACTAGAATATGCTTTTCTCAAACAAAAGGAGAGAAATACTTCCTGATCTATTTGTGGAAATATTCTGCCCTCTCAGTGCTTGAGGCTGAAGTCCATTTCCCTAGGAACAGAGCACAGGGATATGGGCAAAAACCCATATATTTATCCCTCTGACTATGGGGAGCTTTCTCTCACCAGGAACAAGCAATGGCACCATGGCGTGCTGGGACATGAGGTTTCAGTTACCTATTTCCAGCCATTCTCATCCTTCCAAGGCCCGAATCAGACGCCTGCTCATGCATCCTGTCTATCAGTCCTGGGTAATTGCAGGTAAACGATGTCTTAAACTTACCTCACAGTTGCCAGAGGTTTCAGCTTCTGCTTGAAGCCCTGAGGGGAGTTGGGGTGTTAGGTTTTTTCTTATAGTTTTCCTTGTGCTTTGCTTGGGGAGAGGAAAAAGGGAAGAGTCATACTTGTTTCCTGATGCTGTGCTCTTCCTGGCTCTTTTTGAAATTAAAAAAGTGAGTAAGAGAGGAGGGAAAAAAATAAGAAAGGGAAAAAAAGGGGAAAAAAAAAAGTTGTTTTAAACCATTATGAAAATAACCAACAGCCTTTACAGTTCTCATCTTCTGAGTATTACAGCTCTCATGAGAGTCCCTTCCTGTGTGTTGCCAGCCACATCACTTTTTAAGGAAAAAATGTTATAACAGATATAACCCGAACGCATGACTTACATTGAAGGTGATGGGAATTCTGACACTGCCTTCAGTGCCTCTGAAGAGCAGAAACTGAAAAGTTGTCCCATTCGAATTCCCACTTGAAGCTAAGCCAGCTGTCTCATGGGTTAGAGCTTTTGAAAATGTCCCAAGATTCCTCATCTGGTGTGCTCACACCTGCTTCATCCTCACTGCATGTGGCACTTTTAAATGTTTGTGCCAGGAACACCTGAAATGGACAAGTGGCTTAAACTAATCCTACAACAGCAAAATTGATAAAGTTGCTGCAAAATGAGAGTAATTTCAGTTTCATATTTTACTTGCTTCTTAGGCTTCACTTCTTATTTTAATTATTAACTATCCTGGGAGATAAAACAAATTTATTGAAAAAAACCCCATACAAGTAAAGCAGGCTTCTCTGTGCTTTCTAGTTTGTTTCCTCCCTGCTAAAGAATAAATGAGTGACAAAGTTCATTACTTTGGAATATTATTAAAAAGTCGTTGACTGCTAGGTTGCTGCCAGGCATGTAAACAGTCCCTTGAACAAAATTCTTTGCCTGTCCACACTAAACATGGATGTGGAACATCACTGTAGCTACTGTACTCTCTAACTTTGGATTGCTGTCTTACCTGACCAGGAGTAAACCCTGAAGTCCCTGCTGAGCAGACCATCCTTCCTTCTCAAAGCAGGATGAGAAGTTATCTAGGGAGGAAAGTGAGGGTTTAATACCTTTTTGAAAGGATTGTAAATTAAAGCAGGTTTCATTTAAACTCTCTTAAATTAGGCACTTCTAACTGTAGTGAAGCTGCTTCCAAGCAGTAAACTGAACAAAACACACACATGGCTTTACTTCTAAAGCAAGACTAACACAAATGCTGCAGAGAGCAAGTAGAAAGTGTCTCTATGTCATACCCTTTATGTCATATCAGTAGAACCGGTAGCAAAGAGCCAACTGACCTGTTTTATGGTTTTTTGCATTGGCAATATCTTTCCTGTAGCTGTTCAAGGCAATAATGAAGTCTCCATGTGGGATATGGAAACTGGCGATCGACGCTTCACTCTGTGGGCCAGCAGTGCACCGCCTCTTTCAGAACTGCAGGTCTGGTCTCTTTCTTTTCCAGTTTCTGTTGTGTGGCGGGGGCTACAACCACTTCAGACTCCATGCTGTGCATCACCGCTGCTACCTATCGCTGTGGCCGTGCCAGTTTGGCATCAGGAGCCTGCCCTGCGATTTATTCTGGCACCGTAATTGCTTTGCTGTCAAAATCAAATCGCCTTTGTAAAACAGCAGCGTAACCTGAATCTTCATCGGTATCTTCCGCTATCTGTGGAATATACTTGTAACACTCACTTGCTATATCCAGTCATGTTCTTAGAAAACCAGTGAGCTGGTCAAGCCAGTAAAGATTAGGGCGAAGGCAAAATTAATGGTGTGGCATCTTGTACTTACTTGCTGGTTTGGGGATTGTGTATAATTCTGTAAGCATCTGCTCTTTTGCACATTCTTTCTGTAATATAGTGCCACTGCTACACTTAACTGCTGGTTTAAATTAATTGGGGAAGGAGCAATCTGGAATACCATTCTTGGAACATAAACGCGTGCACAAAAATAACCACAGCCACTTCTATAAATGTTGTGAACGCAGATCTGGAATCTACCTAAACCTGAATTTGTACATGCTACAAAGATTGCAGGTTGCATAAATTTTGGTCACAAGCTTTGCACACAAGGATTCACGCTAGTTTTTTGTTTGATGTCTGCCCCTTAATGCCTTCATAGCATCAGTCATGCTTTTCAGCATTGATTTGCCTGCCTTGTTCTTTTAGAAATAATCTCTCTCATTTGCCATCATTGAAGATGCTTTTTTGGAATCTTGGAAATGACAGTATGGAGAGTTAAATCTGTTGCATTGCTCTGTGAAACATAAGGAAGCAATTTAGCTTAATATATTGAGATGTGGCCCATTAAAGTAACTTGGCATTTGTCAGAAAGATTTGGAAATTGAGTGGATGAACGTGGTAAAGAATGCATTGCTTTTCTGAAGCATGGCAACAGTGTTTGATGATAACTTATTTTTATATATCCCTTTTCTTTACTAGCCTTCTCCTCACAGCATCCATGGAATATATTGTAGTCCGGCGTCTGGTAATCCCATATTACTGACAGCAGGCTCAGATATGAAAATAAGGTAATAAAACTAACAACTTTTTTGTTTGACACCCTCCCCTCCACCCCTGCTGGTGTACTAAATTTTGCCACGCTTGGCCTAAGTAAGCTCCAAGAAGCCAAAACAATAATGCTGAAGATGTGTTCATTAGAAAGCGTCAGTGAGCTGAGAGAATTGTTCTTAGCAAAAGTAGTGCAAAACTGGTTGTTTCTCTGAAACACACGTACCCTTCTTCAAATTCTTGATCGGCTGCATGGTGAAAACAAAACACTAACTCATGTGCAAGCTTGATATGAATGTTGATTTCTCTGCATCACTCTCTTCCACTAAGTGTAGAAAGCATATAGCGTTTGTGCCCACTCATTTTCATCATAAGAACGTGACCACTTTTAAACAGCTGTATTAAGTGGATAAAATGGAACACCTCAGCTCAGTTTTTCGTTCTTTGTGTTTAGGTTTTGGGATCTAGCCTACCCTGAGAGATCGTATGTTGTTGCCGGAAGTTCTAATTGCCCATCTGTTTCCTACTACAGGAAGATAATTGAGGGCACGGAGGTGGTTCAGGTATTTTGCTTTGTTTGATAGACAACTATTCTGCTTGCCTTCTGGATGGCCCCACAGGTTATATTAATTCCATGATAGCTTTATAACTGTGTCTCTCTTACCTTTTATGGATGGTGTCAGTGTTGCATTTTCAGACAGTTAGGAAGAAATTATTTTAAAAGAAAAAAAAATCAGAAGCCAGACATATGTTTCCTTTGGGATATTGAAATCCAGTGTTTTAATAATCTTGTCTTTGATCAGTCTTTGCAATGTCTTTTGTGTAGGATCTTAGCAAGGCAATGTGAGATGTATTGGCACCGAAATAATATGGTAGCAGAACTCTGCAGTTTTTTTGACATCCTTCAGTGTGACTTTTGGCACCGTCAGCATTGCTAGTTGTTGAATAGCACAATGTTTTGTTTCAGTTCAATTGAATGAATGCTACTTCAGAGGTGACTGAAAAAAAAAATGCAGTGAGGGTCTACCTATGCACTATGATATTTTAGTGTTTCATCTGAAGTTCTTAAACAATTACATTCATGCTATTGAACCAGTTTTCATAAAACCCTTGGGAAGCTAAGATGGATGTGTCACTCTAGCTTTTTTTTTCCCCCTAGGGGAATATGAAATCTTGGTAGTTAGTGTCGTTGAAATAAATACGAGAAAAGACCCCATTCTTTCCCTAATTGGAGAGCTGTAACATTAGTTCAGATTAAGACTTAGGTTGTGTATGATGAAAAGGAATGAACCAAGGAGTAATCCTAACATCAAAGGGTGGGAGGCTTTGTGTTTCGGTGGGGTTTTTTTGTTTCTTTGTTTTTAAGAGATTTTTTTTGGTCTTTTTACACTGACAACCTAATATGTGTGACAGTTCCCTCTTGCAAATGTTCACCTTCCTGTAAATAATATTTCTTACTCTGCTTTTGTACAGGAAATTCAAAACAAGCAAAAACTGGGGCCCACAGATGAGACCCCTCGCAAGGGTCCAGAGTCTCTTCCCGTCGGTCATCATGATATTATCACAGATATCGCAACTTTCCAGACCACGCAAGGGTTTATAGTAACTGCATCAAGGGATGGAATCGTTAAAGTGTGGAAATAAAAGTTGTACTAATATATAGTATGTAAATATTTGTAATAAAGAAATAGTGTTATAATGAAGTTTTCAAGGACTGTTTCCAGATCATGGAATAGAATGGACTTTAAATGGTATAACGGTGATGATAAAATCAGTTACCTGTATCCTACTGCCCTGTTAGCACTTCATAATCACTTCTTTTATTCAAGATGTTTGGTATCTATAGCATTTCCTTGAAATACCCAGCAGTCTATGAAGAAATCATTTAGCCTGGTTTTGACTACGTTATTCTTCAAGGATCTTTCAGAAAATGATTTCAAGCTGTCCCACATCGCACATTCTAAATGTGCAAAGAGCTGGTACACGTACTTCAGTGCCTGACTGCTCCTCTGGCCAGTCTGAGAAATTAAATAAGAACCAGTGCACTCATGTCCCTTCCTGTACATTCTAATAATTATAATAAAAGTCCACTTGAGCTTCCCTGTTTGTTACTTGCGCTTCTTTATAGCCTTTGTTCCCCTGCAGTGATTCTATAGTCTCTGCTGCCAGAGCCTTTGGGCTGTTAGTTGTAGTTTGAGATCAGCATAACCTTGTGTCAGATCCTTAACCGTGCTTTGTGCCTTGCATCCAGCTTGCTTTGGACTTGAGTCTCATGCTAAGCTCTTGTCCTGGGAACCTAAAGCAGCGCCACCGGGATGGTGTTCTCTGTCAATGAGTATGGATGTCAGACGTAGCTAAAACACAAGCTTTCAGCAAGAAGCATTTTTTTCATCATGCAGTGTTCGTGTGAGAGGCAGTTCTGGAGGTCAGACAGGGGCAGTAAACTTTCTTGCCACTCTTCCGCTGTCTGATCCAGATTTTCAGATTTCCAAATCCTTTTCAGTCTCCCTGTCTTAAGCTTTTTCCTATGAGGTACCTTACTGCTTACCTGCATTTCATGGTTCTGCTTTACAGAGACAGAAGGTTATTTAGTCCTAAACCCAGGTGATAACAAGGTGAAGTTTTTAATAATAAGTCCATCTTTGAAAGAATCACTAGCCATGTGAACGATACAGGTCTGACAAGTCTAACAGAAGAATTTTGACAAGTTCTCTAATGAAAGCCTTACAAAAATACTGTCACCTGATATTAAAGTCTTCTCACAGATTAACATTGTTCAATATAGTTACTAAGTTAAATATTATTTAATACTAGTTAAAATACAGTAAGTGATATTAGGGATAGATCAGTTTTCCCAGTGGAGGAAAGCTATCGGTAGAGAGACGTGTGGATTTGTGAAGAGAGCAGGGATGTGCCCAAAGTGGCTGAAGACAGTAAGTTACTTGGGACAGCAGGAATGAGAATTCTCTGTGAATCTGTTACGGAAGAATTTCAGGATAGTGGATGACTGAATGATCCCATGTCAAATGAAATCCTTTGCGGGTAAAAGTGCTGCAGGTGGTAAACACAGCCCAGCCTCAACTTTGTGTTTATAATGAGCAGCGCTGAATAGCTTAGTCCTATTCAGGGAAAAAAATGTTGGAGTTATAACGGACAGTCCTATAAAAAATTTTAACTCAGTGCTCGGTATTGATCAACAAGTTAAAATGAATGCTAGGAATCATCAGAGAAAGAATAGAGTAATACACCGATGAACAGATCCATGGTGCCCTCTTACTGTGAATAATGTGTGCAGTACTTCCCCCTAATAATGAAAATACACATAATACAACTACGGGAGGCACAAAGAAAGTCTATTATGGGTAAAGAATGTTTTCCATATAATGAATAATTAATTAGACCAGGAGTCTGCATCTGGAAAATAGAAACCCAAAGAAAGAGACGACAGAGATCGGTAAATAAGCAATGACACAGGGAAAACTGAATAGGCAGTAACTGCTTGCTCGGTCAGGTAATGCAAAAACTACAGAGTATCAAATGAAAGAGGAGATAAACGCGTACAAAGGAAGGTACTACTTCATAAAGCATGCAACAAAGTGATGAAGCCCATTACTTTGGGCTATTAAAATAATAAATAAATTCATAGCAAAAAAGAATGCATTAAGGGCTATTAATTACAAAATTGCTATATATAAAAATGGCATGTTGAAAATTAAAGCTGTGATTTTCCAATAACTCTAGCATGAATTTTCTGACAGGGATGGCCTGTGGAGAAAAAAAAAAAAAATTTGTGTGCACGGGTTTCTGTACAATGGAAGAGGAAAATTACATTTTTATTTAAACAGCTTCCTGGATGGAATTTAGTCTTCCATCAAAACAGAAATGTTTCAATGTTAACAAGACTGTTCTGAATTACCTGACTATTCTGAGATTTTCAAAATCCAGCCAGGATCACAAATCCCCTTGCCTTCAACTTCAAACTCTCATGGGGGAGTTCCAACTTTAAGTTCCAACTTTAAACTCTCATCAGGACCATAGGGAAAGCAAAGAGGTAGCTTTGCTCAGCTAATTTATTTCTTGTCAAAATGAGACCAGCTGCCATAAGGCAGCCACGTGCCATTGATTCTGGAAGAGAGGGAAAACCATTAGCACTGGAAGTGA
This sequence comes from Rhinoptilus africanus, assembly GCA_013400135.1. Lineage (NCBI taxonomy): Eukaryota > Metazoa > Chordata > Aves > Charadriiformes > Glareolidae > Rhinoptilus > Rhinoptilus africanus. The sequence continues at coordinate 242,474 of VXBO01005797.1, forward strand.
AGTAAAGCTGGAAACAACTCTGAGAAGCAGAAGTGAAAGTTCTATCTCCACCCATGGAAATAATGGTCCAGATTTTCTTCTCCACCAAGGAGAGGGAAAACTAAAACGTTAAAAACCACTCATTTTCATCCTCCGCTGTCATGAGGTTGTGCTGATTGCAGTCTCCAAGAAACTCTTCTATTTCAGCTGACACCATTATGGCTCTCGTACTCTAAATTGCAGGCCAGGGGTAATGACTGAAATGAAACCTGTCTCCTCACCTTCTGATTTCCATTGCTCATTGATTTCCTCAAAGGGCCAGCTTCAGAGAAGATAATTATGTATAAAACCATCGTCTACATATATCTGTAAAAACTAGGTTTTGAAGGAGCGAATCAGAGACTAGAAGAAACTGAAATGGAATGTTATTACAACATATTCCAAAGGTATTACCTAGAAGTGATTTGGTAAGCGAGACCAAGTATAGTTTCTTGGGAAGAGCCGATATCACAGGAGACTTTGCTAGCATAATTAAGAAGAAAGAAGTCAATATTCCTAGGTACATAGAAAAGAAAGGGACTGCCAAAGAAAGTGGTCTTTCAAGGATTTATGGAAAGAAGAGGACAAGAATAGTATGGCCAAAAATTACAGGGGAAACAAAGAACTGAGAATTATGCAAGCAAGCTCAGTTACACATGTAATTTTGCTCTCAAACCCCAAATGAAGAATGGCTGATGTTACTGTTGCAGATGATCATAAGGAGAATATTACATCTTTGAAGGCAATTGGGTCAGATGGGCTAAACTGCAAATGGAATGCACTTCATCCACAGACACCCTGTGTGAAAAGGTACCATTGCAAGGACAAAACACATTTAATTATTTACCTCATCAAAATACTGACCATTGAATCTGAAATGAATTCATAAATACACAGATCAACATGAGCTTCAGTGAATTGTAGAACTTACCATATTCAGGAGTGGTGCTGGCAAGGACCCAATCATCTTTTATTGTCTTCAGATTGTCAAAATTTTAAATTCAAAATATGAGCTTGGGTTTCCCACTAATCTCTTCAAGATAAGATTTACTTTGGTAGTTCTGCGTAAATATCAGAACTTTTCAGTCTTCAGTTCTTCACTCCCTTGAGTTTATCACTAACCAGGTTTGGACAAACCTGTTTTTATTACTCCTTGCAATTTTGGATACATGAGCAAAGACATCTATTTCAAACAACGTTAAAAAAAATCCTTCTTTTGATATCTTGCTTGTGCATGTTTTTAAAAGAATGACTTCTCAAACAAATATTGCAAGAGTGCCTTAGTACCTGAAAAATGAAATGAAACCAAGAAAAAAGAGTAGCAGAGGTGAAAACAGAAATAAAGATAATGTGTAAAATCAGGGAACTCTCCTGGATAGTTTGTAAAAGCAAATTTTGATAAGAATCTATTTCTAAATGTCAGCTGAGGGAATCGTACAGGGCAGAATGAAAAGGGGATTACCTGGGGAGAAAGAACACTTTTTAAAGTAATGAATTTTACAATAAAATACAACTTTACAATTAAAAGGTAACATGCATAAATGCATAGCTTTGTATTAACTAGCACAAGCCAAAATTTTAATCTAAGACCGAAGCGGGAAAAGGCCATTATGTCTTAAGCCATAAAAAGATTGAGAGGAAGAAAAAGCCCCTGGCATCCAATGACTTTTTTCTATCACACAAAAATTCATTTCACTGCTCATACTGAAAATCAGCATGTGCCACAAAAGTCCATGCACATCAGTGTATCACAGTACAAGAAAGACTGTGCTGGGACACCTATTGGTTTTTCTGTATTGTTTGGAGAAAATTTTATGCTGCATTGTGTTTTGTGAATGTGTTCTCAAAAATTATGCTAGAGGGAAGCAGTCACTACAAACCAGCCATAGAAAATCATAAATTCCCAAGTAGTGCTGTGGTGACCTTCTCAGCAAGCGCGAAGGATTCATAGGAAATTCATAGCTTAAAGCATGAACAGACATATGTAAGACATATGTACAACCCACGGATGTAGGGAGTTTGTGAGCTGGTCAGAAGGACCATGCCAATTTTTATTTTATTTTTTTGCTTTAAAATGTTGTGACACATTGCTCTTTTCTCTGCATTAATTTCCTCCCAGGATTCTTATCACAAATTCTTTTTCTGATGAAGTAATGAGGTAACCAACATGGAAGACGGCACTGGGCTGCTTGACAGTGCTCCCACAGGAGAAGTGCAGCAAAGATCCAGAACCACGAGCTTAGTAAAGTATGACATAAATTATGAAATAGATTTCTGGGCCAGCTTTTATTGGACAGTTTACTCAGAGAAATTAGCTGGAAATCCCTTTTCTGCTTCAATCTAGGTTTCATTTTTACTTTAAAAATACCACATCCTGTAAAGTTCTTCAGAATCTGATGAACTGGGTTAGTTATAAAAAGTTTTCCCATATGTACAATGAAAATTTGGCCATTTTGAGAAGGGAGAGTGGAGTGCACTGATCCTGTTTTTCTACAATTCTTTTTAGCCTTCTTTCCGATGAAAATAAGGTTAATATTGTCACGGTGTCTGTCTGACTATCTTGGCACAGTACAATTGTGAACATGTTGGCCAATTTCAACTAAACGTGACGGGCAGGCAGAAGTTTCCAAGTTGTGAAGTTCCTGCAGATTTTACAAAGATGACCAGGAGTACAGAGGCTAGAGACAAATTTCATGCCCTATGGAGAGGAAGAGCGGGCTGTGAGCTCAACCACAACCCATGCTGTCCAGAAGACACATCACATACCCAGCTATGGCAACAGATGATTATATGCATCCATGTAAGAGATTCCTTAGGTTTTACAATGCAATCATCGCCAAGAAAGGCCAAGACATGTTAAGACATGCAAAGCAAGAGTCAATGGCAAGATTCACAAAGATAGGAGCAGAGGGAGCCAACAACGTAACTTTAGCTGTGGCACAGAACTAATGTGTCTCCAAGTAGTTTGTTGAGGGTTTTTTTGTTCGGTTTTGTTTGTTGTGAAGTAGTTGAAATAGATGCAAATTTCTTATTATAAGTGATCAGTCATTTTTAAAAATTATTTTCTTTTGACTGTGATAGAGCAAAGAGAAGGGTCTGAAAGAACAAAAACTGGTAGAACTATAAACTAAATGGATTTTAGTGTTCAACCGTGCTGTGAAAGAGTGAGGAGAGAGGAGAGGAAAGGGTGCTGAGAATATGCTTATGGTCAGAATCAGGACAGCTGGGGTGATGGCAGAGAGCAGAGTGGGAGAAACCCCCTTTCCAGCCTTTTCCTCCTTACGCTGCCAGACTGGCCAAGGATGCAACTGTTTCCAATTAAGGTATTAACTCTTTTTTTTTTTTTCCATTTAAATGAACAAAGAACAAAACTTTGCACAGAAGCAAGCATTTCTTCAAATGTTGCAGGGCTCATTCTCTACCCCATCTTCTTTAGAAAAGACTTCTTGAAGAGTAGAATGGATGGTGTGCTGGTTCCTTTTCCCCCCATACTCACCTTACAGTTTTTTACAGCTTAATAAAAGATACAGTAACCAGTCCTTTATTAATACCTAGGTACCATTCTTCTTTTACAGAAATAATATGAAAATGAATCTCTTCCATAAAGTTAATGTTGGATTCCTTTTGTAAAATAGGTCCAGTAACTTATTTTCAAGAGAAGTTTTGATCAGCGAGAAAACCATTACTACAGATATATGACATATTTAAGCTATTTCTACTGGCAATTATGATAGTTAAAATGTTTTTTGTTTTGGAGCACAATTTTAAAACCATTCTTCCATGTCGTATTGGGTACAGCACAATTCCAAATTAAAGAATCTAATGTCTGAAGTAGTTGGTAATTTTAACAATATCAGAATTGACACCTTATTTTCCTGAGATTTTTAGCTTTATCTATAAAAAGAAGCTGATATTTTGTGTTGAACATATTATAATTAACAAGCTATAAAGGGCTATGGAATGTGCTCATTTCTAGTTGTTAATTTATTAATATCATTATCTGAAGCTTCATGAAATGCACAACTTTTGAGCAGTCATCATGTTTTTCATTTTTACGATGACTTGAAATCACATAACTGAAAAGCAACAAATGTGTTCTCCCTTTACAAATCTCTGTTCTTCTGTATCAGAACTCCATTATGGCCCAGCTCCTTGTGAAGATTCTTGGAAGATAAACTCTTTTTTCTTGCACTCTACCTTCACATTTCACAGATTACTACATCTCTGAGGGACAATTCCATTTTGTGAGGCATGAATGATGCTGTAAATTGCAAAGAGGATATATGCATGCTTTCTCATGAAAACACCAAACTGAATTTTTACGTTGCAGTTCTCTTTCATCTGAAATAAATTGTTCTATGGATGCTTTTTGTCCAGAACATTTTAATAAGGAAGTATATACATGTTATAGCAGAGCCATTGAGATAAATGGAAATCCTGCAATGTGGCTTAATAACAACAGAAGAAGTAAAAGACAAAGTTCCTGGCACCTTGCAAATTAGCACCAGTAAATAGCCCAGATGACCTGAACACTGTGCTAGAATACAGCTTTTCAGTAGCCTCATCTGTGCAGTACAGAGGGCTACATATTAACATCAGACCTCAAATATATTTTCAAGTTTCTGAAAGCAATGGAGATCTTTTAATTCTCTGAGGCACGAGAGACAGGTACAGTAATTTTGAAACAAGGATCTTTCTAGCGATCTTGTTCTCTGAAACACTGAAGAGAAACAGACATCTCTCTGGAATGCAGTGTACTTCCAATCATGAACCGCTTCTGTCTGTCTTCATGTTACTGTGTGCCATTCAAGGGGAGCACATTTCTTTTCCCCGTCACAGACGTCTGAGAAGCAAAGCAAACTAAAACATCTTATGAAGACAGAAATTCATTTCTTCAGTTATGTCTCCCCATATTCTGCATGCTCTTTGTAATTAAGATAGCAAGTATTTTGTTGAGGAAATCTCTTCCCAAATCACGTGCTTGATTGAGCCCACAGAATTAATGAGTGCTCCTGTTTCACCCTGTCATGGAAATAGACAGCAATAAAACATCTCTCATCACTGTGGAGCGCTATAATCCCTAAAAACAAAACACAACCCACTTTCCCCTCTTAAGGATGCAGGAGAAAAGGAAAAATGAAAAAGCTAAGCATATGGAAAATGGAGAATCCATGAACTCCATCTGCAATTAATCTGATGTAGTCTGATATACCCTCTCTAAACCCTCTCTGAAGGACCTGAAATCCCTGCTTTCTGGCCTCTCACTGACCAAGTGTCTCACCACATTCATCCTAATTTTTCATAGCTGATACTACTAAAAATAACTTTTCATCTAGCAGTTTTGAAAAGTGCCATCATCAGACCATGATTTCAGCAAACATTGCTAATGCATTCTTAAGGGATGATAAATAGCAGAAAATTGCACGGGAAAGCCATTTTGTGTCTTTCCAGTTGGTATTCACACCTCAGGAAGGGCATGAAAGCTAGAAATAATTCAGGAACAAGTTATGAAGCAGGATTTAACATTTTATTGCAAAAACCCAAAACCCATTCTCGGGAAACTCAATCCAAGAAAAAGTTAAGAATGATCTGTGGGAGTTTTCCAGAACCAGGTCAGCTCCTTTTAGCTAAGCACTGACTATTCTGATACTAACTCTGCAGTGCAGTCTGCATTCACTCAAATCCTGGAAGCAGCATGGAGATGAGAGAAATCAAAATGCAACTCTGTGCTTTAAAAGGCTAGCTGGGAAGAGACAGCAGGTGAATACAGAAAGCATCAGGCTTAGAGAGGTATCCCTTAGACAGGGTTCTGTCAGAAAATGGGCAGAGGTTTATGTGAATCATTCTCTTGCCAAAAGAGAAGGAGAAAAGTAATGTAAAGATCATCTTGGAGCAGGGGCAAGGTTGGAGAAGAGATCCCCTTCCTCCCACTTAGGATTGTAAGGATGAATTAGGATCCATCTAAGACTAGTTGGTGTAATGATACTATTATCCTTTCTCGCTTGTTTCTTTCAAATACAGATTCTGCTTTCACCCACAGTCCCCACTGTCTTCAGCTGGGCTGAAAGGCTTCACATTTCTACTCCAATTTTGTTTCTTCTTGGTGAAAACTCGTGTTCTTAAAGGAGTATATTTTCTATCAGCCTGCAACAATCCTCTTAAGTACCAGGGAGGAGTGAATGAAGTAGCCTCTATGGTGACATGGTCTGCAGACATCTCTTCTGTTTCAAAGCTAGAGATAAACACAGGACACAATCAGGATGTGTGTTGATAAAACATTCACAGGTAGCTCATGCTAAATCAGAAGGGAAGTGAACTTCTGGAGAAAATTGCTCCAGCCTGTTGACAGAATTGAATACCTAATTATAACAGAAATATAAACAGGTTGAAATTACAATTTAATAGTCTGAAAAAAAAGAATAAATTTTCAGCTGGCATGGTGTTCTTCCCATTCCTCCCCCCTTAAAAGATGTCATTTAAGAGAACTGCAACCCCTTTATACACAGAACAAGAAAATACATATTTTCTCTTGGTATTGGAACAACATTCTCTTTCCTGACTGCTTGCAGTCACTCACAAAATGTGAGTGAAGGCTAGAAATGCTTTTGCACATTGCATGGCAGTGCAAGAATGTACACATGGTTCTCAAGAAAACAGACTTTAGGGAGAATAAGAAACAAGGGTGATATTATTACAAGTCAACTGCTATTACCAGCCATGATCCAAGGTAATGTATATGTGAACTAAGAACAGAAACTGAGTTTTCTAGAAAAAACTAGAACAGGGTGACTGCAAATAAGAGATGGTGTTTCTAAAGACAACAAAAATAAGACACCACTTAGACACACACAAGCCTATGGAACCGGATAGAATCCAACCAAGGGTACTGAGGGAGCTGGTGGAGGCGCCCACCAAGGCACTCTCCATCATTTACCAGCAGTCCTGGCTAACTGGGGAGGTCCCAGTTGACCAAAGGTTAACAAATATGATGCCCATCTACAAGAAGGGTTGCAAGGAGGATCTGGGGAACTACAGGTCTGTCAGTCTGACCTCGGTGCCGGGGAAGGTTATGAAGCAGATGATCTTGAGTGCCATCACGCAGCACATACAGGACAACCAGGTGATCAGGCACGGTCAGCATGGGTTTACAAAAGGCAGGCCCTGCTTGACTAACGTGATTTCCTTCTATGACAAGGTGACCCCCTCAATGGATGAGGGAAAGGCTGTGAATGTTGTCCATCTAGGCTAGTTATTTTCCTCCAAGAGCAGGAGGAAAGGATTTCAAAAGCTTTGATTTTGCCCATTATTATCCCCATTTTTTTCTAATCCAAGAATTCAGATTCTTCCCCTGGCTCATGCGAAGGCTGACATAACAAGTAGATATAAGCTGACAACGTGCCTGCCTACATAACAGAGATTCTTACAGTCTATACAGTAGTAATGCAAATCAGGAAAATTTCAGGAACTTTCACATTGTTCTTAGTTGTGCTTCAGGGAAGTAACCTTGAAGACCATGGCTTGGAGTCTTCACGGTTCATATTGCTTTCATGTTTCCTTTGCTGACCTGAACACTAGCTTTGCAGTCCCTTTGCAGCACTTTTCTGGCATAGGAACTACTGGGCAGTTCCCTAGTGAATATCTGCATTGAAAGTGTGCCCTCTGCGCTATGATTCAGGTTCAGAACCAACCAATGTCTTCAGCAGAAGGAGTCACAAAACTGGCTGCCTTTAGTGACTGATGTCCTCAGTTTTGATTTCTCTTTTCTCATTATATTTATTGTCATTTAAAAAGTAGCATTTTAACATTAAAATACATTATGGCACTTGGAAATTTCCAGAAGGGCACAATGTATAGTTTTCAGTGACTACAAAGGTATGTTTAAAACACAAAAATAATACAAGGGATATAATTCATTTTGTAAAACAATTTTAGACTTTTTAAAAAACATAACAGGGTATGCTGTTCATTTCTAATGTGTTTATTATGGTCCAGTTCCACTCTTTATCTTCGCTAATCAAGCAGACTTTTAACCAATCAAACAAAAAACTTGGTGAAAACACCCAACAAAGAGAGTGCTCCGAAAGCAAACCATATTCATCATTAACCCCCCGATACGCAGATAATTATATAATGGACTTACACAGGTCTTTAGCTCTGAAGGCGGAGTCTGCTACACTTTGCCTTGAGCTCTTCTGGTGGGTAGTTGTTGTTCTCACCTGTTCAGAAGGCAGTAACAAAATTCATTAGTTGTGTGGGATTTGGAAGATTTTGGCAAAGTTTAGCCTTTTATTCAAGAACAGCTGCAAATCAAGTGACCATTAATTTTATACACCTATCATAAACACTATATTATAAAGAGATGAATGCTATGGAGGTCTGATTCTGCAGCCATCAATAAGAAAAAGTGCAATTAATGAAAAAATGAAAGACTTAAATAAACCTAAGTTTATATACATGTGAGGATTATATGTATATTACATTATTTATTTATTTATTTCCTTAGTAAGTTGTTCTGACTTTTTAGCTAAAAGCCACTAACAAAGTCTATGAATAATATAGTGGATGATATCTTTTTAAGTGGTCTATATTCACAATTTAACACACTTTGTAGAGAATACAGGCAATCACTAAACTGTTCTCATTTTCATTTGTCAGACAGATTTTCTGTTTTTACAGCAGCAAAAAAAGTTAGGTCTTGGACTTCCAAAGCTGAGTAATGAGGCAGAAGTACCTAGATCCCACAGAAGGTGGGCTGCAGTTGATCTTTAATGGGAGCAGGGCACTTGTCAATATTTCACTCCCATATAGAGCATTTAATACCACAGTACATTTTTTTCTTCTAACTCCCATCATTGTAGCAGGATTTCCATATACGCACTATAAAATGAATTCTGAACTCAGTTCCCATTTGCATTCTCCATTGGCCTGTATTTAAACAACCCTGATGATAGCTGATTTTCCTCTCTCGCTATACATTTTCCTTGCTGAATACACAAAATATAATCAGGACAAAGTTACTCCAAGAACTGCACTGAGGAGTTTCTATCCTATTAGAAGCCACAGATCTTGGTGATGTTAGAATAGATGGTGAAGGTGCTCTGCATGAGAAAGTTGGTGTTGTTTGTGCTTTTGAAAAGAACATTTTTATAACCAAATATTTATTTCTTAAAATTGTGGCTATTTCTACGTAAAGAAAAAGCATCTGTGCTCCACGGCAATGGCAATACTAGCAGTGCTTCTTTCAGCATCAAATCCATATCCATTCGATCAGTTGTTCCCGGCTAAATTCTTAATGAAACTGATGGCAAATAGGCTCTATAGAGGTCAGTCACCAAAATAAAGACTCCTGTAATGAAGGACAATGGATATAATCCATAATTTTACCCAAAGAATGAGGCTGAAGACCGTTGTGGAGGATGAACATAACCTGCCCAGCAATGCACATCATGAGTACATCTTATCTACCCAGTGCTTTTGCAGAATATTGAAATTTCAAAGGGAAATAGAAAAAACCCACCACCTGTGATGTGATAACTTACTCCTGAGGAAATGTATGAATGGCTTCAGAAACCTCATTACATAGTCAAGTTCAGGCTTGTGGATTCTGCCGAGCTGAACCAAATGCTGTTCCAGAGGAGTGCTTGCGAGCTCTTCCAGCTCATTTCTGTCATAGGACTTTCCTAGTGAAATTGCAAAGAGTGCATAGCCTTGGCACTTAGCTTGCAGGGAAATTTTTTTTAATATTCCTTTGTCCCATTGACTTGTTTTACCAGCAGATATAATGATGATAACTTTGAGAGGCCTTGGATTGGGAGCCGCTGAGAAGATGTTAGCAATTGTCCATTGTATGGCATAGCCAACGGCAGCCTCTCCATTCAGCTGTTGAAGAGATTCTTTAATATGTCTTCTTATTCGGTCCTTACTGCTGTAGGTAACAAAGTCAAATTCTTTCTTAACTGGCCTCTTCCCTATGCCTGCTTTGAAACCTGGTAGTGCATGGCTCACCACAGTTATTCTGTCCCCTACAACAGATGTTTTTGGATCAGAGGAAATGTTGAATGCAGTGACTGCTTTGCTCATGAAGTCTTTGACTTGCTCAAATTCAGCACTACTCATTTTTTGTGAACTATCCAGAATGAAAGCAGCATCCGCATACACCCCCGGTAAACTGCGCCTGGCACGTTCACAAAAAGCATCTGGTTTACATACGTCTACAAAAGAATGTAAAATTAATTAGCATTTTTTTAAATAAATCAAAAGTAAATATGCAACAATGAATGTGATAACAGATCTAAAGTGTCAAAATGGCCATTTAAAAAAAGAAAAGAAAAAAAAAGAAAAAAAGAATAACCAGTAGAAAGATCTCAATGCATGTTAGGAAAATAAAGGCTGACTCAAACCACATAATTGTGTACCAGGTTCTGCAAGACAATTGATGCTCTATTTCTCACCGAAATAAAAAAATATCACAGGAACAGATTTGATTACATCATAATTGTGTATTTTTGGACAGGTTTACAAAAAAGCAAGATTTAGAAAAAATGTGAAACCAGGTCCTTACTTCCCATTAAAATCAATGAAACCCCAAAACTCTCCTGTTTATTTCAGTATGTATTTGATAAGGTGTTTTTTTTGTTAGGACAGAGATCACTACACACACCAGCCATAGCAACTTTTTACTGTTTGGGTAACATGTCAGAGTGTATTCATGTGGCTATTTAAATAAAAGTTTTATTCCTATCTAATATAACTGTTGGAAGCTTTTTGAGGAAACCTGAGATATTATAGCACTAAGAGGAGAAATTAATGCTTTTTGAAAAAGCACTTTTTTTGAAAAAGCTTTGAAAAAGCACTGAGATGAGGTTTTCAAAATTGCCATTTTCCCCAGTATTTTAGAAAGCAAAAGGGTCAATCTTCACAGAAGAGAGTCTTTGTGATATTGCTGACCTTTATCTGATTATTGAGGACTCTAGTCAGGAGTCAAAGTTAATCAATATTCCAAAAATTACAAAATGACTGCAGTCAAGATTTTAAAACATTTGCCGATCTTTTAAACTCCTTTCTATGAAAAGTAACTCCAACTCAGACTCAGAGCACACAAGTAGATTGTCCACATTCCAGCAGACAACCAGTCTTTCTCTCAAGCTGCTAGGTGTGCTAATACCTGCTGCACTGCACAGATTCATCAGAAAGAAGACAGGGGGCCTCACGTGCCATGGACGCCAGACCATTAGCTGAGTCACAAAATGAGATATTCCTTGTTAATCCTTCACCTGTCTTTCTGAACACTGTGTGTCCCAGAAGGAATACACAGGGGTACTCTCCATCTTTACATAGTGATGGAAAGACCAGAAATGATCTTCTGAAGAATAAGGAAAGGAGGGGATAAGGATGTAGGCTCTAGCCTTACTACCTGTCTTCTCCAGTCTGAGAAGATACTGGTTTCACAGAAGGCGGCATTGATTATCTCTGCTATGGCTTCTTAAAGGTTAGCATACTTGGTCATGCAGAGTTTTAAAGCTGAAGGACACTGGTGGCCTTGGTCTGTTACATTTAATTAACAGTTGCTTTTAGGATGCAACTCAAGTAAAAGCATCCTTTTGAACCAGGCATTCTGGTCACACAAGGATTCAAATACTCTGAAAGAAAAACATGTGCTCAATCAAGGTAGAAGTTCCCTTCTACAGGGACAGGAGTAAGGAAATGTCTCTAGATGTTTAATGCCACATATGATGAAGCTAAGGTGGGCAAACACGTTCTTCCAATTTAAGTATTTTCCTTTGAAATGGATTTAGCAGTTAGGAAAATGCAGGTGACAGGTTGCCAGTAAACGATGTTCACTGGAAACAGATTCTACTTTTGGAATTCAACACATCAGTAAGAAACAAAGTCAAATAATTTTACTAGGGATATGTATGGCCAGGGGAATGCCTCAGCCCTTTTCCTTATCATACTGCTCTTCACTAGGCAACTCTGCATAATACTGTATTACGCATTTAATGACAATTTAATGACAATTAAAATTTAAAAAATAATGTATTGGTCTTACCATAGCACAAAGTGCAGAGCTGAAATCTTTGTAATGCTTCATTATATTGCCCACCACGAACATTTAGCACCTCAAATAATCCAGAATCATCCATCTAGAAACAAAAAATAAAGATGGCAGGTAAGTACTGCTGAGTAAGTGCTCTATGATTTCTTGCTGTTGATGAAGAGTAGATTTAGTGCTTAAACTTGGCCTAGAAGACCTATTGCGGGGAAGGGGGCCAAGGGGAGGGATGCATTGCAGACAATTATTGCACATATCCCAGCTGTGGTAATCTAATATAGACTTGTTCCTAATTAAGCCCTAAAATGAGATAAAACCATTTTTCTAGCACCATTGTGAAACATGCAAAAGACTTCGTATCTATCTGTGTCTATGCTAGATCCTCAGTTGACAGATCCCAGTGGAAATTCTGTATTCTTGGAGTCTGATAAAATGCATGACATACAAAGATTTTCAAATATAAAATATTGAACATAGTCAAATGTCTGACAAAAGCTTCATGTAGAAAAATTATCTACAGAAAAAGCAAACTAAGAAATCTGAGTTGACAGCTGTGTTTCAGACATGCAGCAGTCCCTTGTCAAGCTGGGACCTATCTAAAACACTGCCAAGGGCTTCTGGGTACGGGATTTCTTGTCCTCTTTAAAATATTACTTCAACATCTGGATTTGAATATAGCTGTTTCTTCTTAAAATATTTCTAAAAGCTAACGATGGACACAAAGGGAAATCAAATCATGTTACTGAAAAAATTTTAAATATTTCATAAACATCCATACATATGTTTAGATATATGTGTTTAAACGTAAGTATTGTTTCCATACATTATTGTGTACTACTAAACTGTGAATAAACTGTCATAAAGTCTATCAATGAAGTCTGGTATACACATGAAACTGCACAGAGCTTTGACATCCTCCTAAAAAGAAGTCCCTTATCTTACAGACACTCTGGTTCTGCTAGATATTAATATTCATGCACCTCACGGGAAAGAGACCAGAATGCTTTTTATAGTACTATTTGTCAGAATCTACAAAAGCTCCAAGCTTTCTTGTGTCCTTGTGCCAAGGCACAGACCCCTCAATGGGTATGTCTGCCTGGGTTCTCTCCCAGCTTAAAGGGAAGGACAGTGCTAAGCAGTGGTAACGAACAATTAGCTTTATCCACACCAATAACACTTTCAAGAGCTGTGGTTACTTCGGAGAAGCAACTGATTCCTTTTCTTCTTTCCTTCCTTCCTGCCTGCCTTTCTTTCTCTCCCAATATCCGTCATTACAGTTCACCTTCCAGGAGTTACTCCAACACGTGCTCTCTTCAGAGTAAACACAGGGAGGATTTTGGGGTTCACTATCATAAATAAAGGGAATGTAATGACCAGAATATCATCTATCTAGGCCAAAAATCCTGGGGGCTTCCAGGTCATTGGGTATCAGTTTTTTGTATCACTTCCATCCTCACTTATGAACTTTGTCTCTGGACAACTGTTGTTTTTCCCTACAGAAAGATCTGAAACAGCAAAACTAGTTCTTTGCTTTTGCCCGTGCCTTATCCGTGTCTGCCTTCTCACACCACTTGCTCTACTCTACCAAATGCAACTTGAACTTCCTCACATTTACAGGAGAAAAAAAGACAGGTAACTTCCCATCTGCCTAGGACGTGACTCTTCCTCACACAGAGGAAGCAGCAGCAGTGATAATTGGTACCTTGTGCGAATTTTGCAACATGATTAAAGTTTAAATCTGTGCTGGATTCTGGCGTATGTGTACCTTAACCACACTACATAATCTTTTATAGTGACATTTTAATGTTAATTTTTTCAGTCATTGGTTTTGGAAAGAAATGACAGCTTTCTAGATTAAGACAATGAATGCTTTAGGAAATTAATAAAATCTATTGAATCTGAAAGAAGTGGCAGGCCCCTGCTGGGCTTGCTCTCATGAGGAAGCCTGTAGCATACGCACAAGAACAGAGGTATTCAGTAAGCTTCAATTGCTCATCTAGACTCTCACTCAGACGATATGTAAGGAAGAAATTTTTTACGATGAGGGTGGTGAGACACTGGAACAGGTTGCCCAGAGAGGTGGTAGATGCCCAATCCCTGGAAAGATTCAAGGTCAGGTTGGACGGGGCTCTGAGCAGCCTGATCTAGTTAAAGATGTCCCTGCTCATTGCAGGGGGCTGGACTAGGTGACCTTTACAGAGCCCTTCCAACCTAAACTATTCTATGATCTGTAAACCTCTAAGCTTCCATGACACTTGAGGAAAAGGAAGAGGTTTCTGTTTCAAATAACTCATCTGCAGTAGAAACCACAGGAATGGGACTAAATAATTCAGTCTTTATGAGAAACACAGTTCCCCTTTGACATTTTCCACGAGTCCTGTTGTACCTAATATAGTCTCCTAATAGACCACGTGGGACGTGCAAGTCTTTATTCCAGATAACGTTATTTAATCATGCAAGTCAGAATAAAAACTTAATAGGTTAAAATAACCTTGGACATTGCTCCATGAGTTTCAAATGTGTGTTAGAGAAACATATCCTAATCTATTTTAAAACAACAGTTTTACTTGATAAAGTAGGGAAGAAAGGAAGAAATACATCCTTTGAATTCATAAAATCCTTCCGACATAGCAGTATTATAATTTCTGCAAGGTCACATATTATTTGTGGTGAACATTAACACAATATAAATCAATAACTCCATGTTCTTCATGTACAAATTTTCCAAGTCTTCTTCACAATTCTTTTTTCATATATCCTTTCTCTCATTCCTCATCAGACCGAAAAATAATCTCTCAACACAAAATTTACAGTTATTGCACAATTTTTTCTACATGATTCCATAGAAATACACCCTCATTCCATAACATAGTCTTTAATGTCAAGACAATTCACTGAATTTGGACCTTTCTATCTAAAATGAAATCACATGATTTCCGAGGACATTTATAACACACAAATCACATTTCCCTGTAGGACTACTTGGCAGTAATAAATGAAGTGCTACAGTCAGGGAATCCTTTCTAACACTTTTTCTTTACAGCAAGTGACCAGAATATAACATCCTTTCAGAAACTAAACAGCAGAATAATAAAAATTAATCCATACTTTAGTGAACTTGCAGTATATAGCTATTTATTTTAGAGGATAAATCTACCTGCAGTACCTGTACAAAATGCCCTGATTAAGAGCAACATGATTACTAATAATTTGGAGCTTTGTTACTTAAAATATATAAAAAAGCAGAGCATAAAGAAGAAAAGTTTAGTAAATTTCTTACCAGGAAAGCCTGGGAGATATGAGGTGTGTTTCCAAAGGCAATAACTACTGGAGTGACTTTTGCTGCACTCATCTCCAGGACAGCTTGTTTAACAGAAGATGCATCTGTTGATGGTCCATGGCTGAAAACTACAGCTATTTTTCTCACATTAGGACCTTGTAGACTTCTCTTGAAAACGTTCCTGGCAATAAATCTCATCGCACTTCCGGTGTCCCGCTCACTGGAGGATCTCTGGTAAGAAATATTTTTTAGTGCTTGGAGTAGCTTATTCTTGTTGTGAAACTCTGCGAAGTGGATCAGGTGGTGGGTAACCAAGTTATAGGAAACAACAGCAACTCTGGCTCCCACTGGGCAGTTGCTTTCTCTGATTCTGGCCTCACTCACTATCGCTATCATAATCTTTCTCATTAGTTCAAATGTCTCGGGAGTGAGTGTCCTAGAGATGTCCAAGGCAAACACCAGTTCTGTTGGATATAATGGGCATTTCTGTTTTCCTAGGAAAAAAAGAACAAAAAATACCCCCAAATTATTTTGTTCCCTTGCATCTCAGACATGGAGAGTAATGCACATGAAAGCCATACATAAAATGATATAATACTAAACTACATCCTGCACTCGATACATGCACAAACAAAAAGAAGGAGCCAAACAAAAATCTACCTAACTTATACAAAAGTGAGGCATAGAAGACTACAAATTTCTTGTTCTTATGATCAGGTTTCACGAAGGTATTTGAAAAATAGTGCTAAATCATATTAGTACTATTCTACAGACGGAGAAGCTGCAGCACAGAGAGTAAAAGTGGCTTTTCCAGCATCATCCACCAGGATAAAAACAGGGCCAGGAGTAGAAACGATCTTGGGGTTTTCTAAATTCTGACAGGCTCCACATTCACCTGCACTCTGAACCAGTGGGATGCGAGTCTGCTGCAGTCTGTGCCCGCCTTGTTGGCTGTGCCTGCAGAGGCAGGCAGAACCCCCACTGCCGACTTCAAACGAGCTTGCAACAGTCTGCATTGCGTTGCATGGAACTACCCTGCATTTCCAGCACACAATATTCTCCTTTAAAGCTCTCCTTGGGCAGAGCGTGGGCCTGCCGTGTGGCTCAGATACTGATTTGCTGCTATTATTACTACATTACTCTTATGAGCTCTGTTAAGATTTGATAATGCACGTGACACTTCTGGAGCAAACCACATTTCATCTTGTAATTACTCCAGCCATGATATTACATCTAAGATCAGAAATTGTGTCGAAGAAAATAATCTGCCGCAGCATGAAGAAAAATGTAATTTAAAAACTACAGGCTACAGCAGGTAACATAACTATAGTAATAACAGGATCATTTATTTAGCACTTATGAAGGGAGGAGATTACTGGCTCACTATTCCAGCCAAATTCAGTGTCGGACATAAATTTCATTATCATTCCCTATACATAACAGGTATCAGAAATTTTTGGGCATGGAACACACCAAGTACTGAATAATGTTGAGCCATAATGGAAAGAGGATAATTATGAAGAAAAAAAAAACAACCAGAGAAGCACAGTATTGAAATCAGAACAAATAAAGAAGACAATGTTTTAAAGTAATACGTGTAATAAAATTATTTGTCAGCTCAGCATAAAGCAGTGGAAGAACTGGTGGAAGTGAAGAACAGAGAAGAAGGTCAAAGAAGGGACAAGAAGAAAATTAAGCTGCAGTGCCAAAACCACAAGATAATTAGAATTCTGAAGGGNTCTGCAGTGCCAAGATAATTAGAATTCTGAAGGGTCAGAGAAGGATAATACTAGCTAGATCACAAGTAGAAAGAAACAGCAAGAAAGAATATGAACAGGAAGTGAACATCACTACATAGATAATAGGGGAAAATGACAAGGAGGAATTCGTGTTGGTATTGCCAACAGTGGTGTTAAATCAAATACTGCTGTAACAAAAGGATACAAGGCACTACGAAGGCCTGTGAACCTCTATTGCAAATACAAATATGTGATATATGAAAGATTTGAAGGAACTGCATCGAGTTTTAAATGGTCTTTTTCAGTTTGTGTTCTCCTTCCTACCTACCTTCACACGAACAGTGCACAACACACTATACCACCCGAATATGTGCCAGTACATGCACTGGGTACAAAATAGGGACAACTCTCTTCAGAGAATAGAAATGAGGGTCATACATGAAGTAGTGGTTATGATAATCATCAGTATTGGCATTAAACAAAAAGGGTATGCCTTGAATTTGAAACTCACAGCAGTCAAGCGTATCCAGGAGAAATTTATCACAAGTAAAGAAATCCAAGCTTTTGAGAAGTTTTACAGAAGAGCAAGGTAAGGGGATAGGATAATGTTGAATGTTGAAAATGTCAGAAAATAGAAGGTAAGTAAATAAATGAGTAAATAACATTTCTTTTCAGAGGAATAAGGAAGAAGATTGCCCTAGATGCCTCAGCAGATGTGTTCTAGGACTTTAGAAACTAACTCTCTGCTATCCACAGATTTCCTAGGCTTAGCATTTCTATGCCATCCTGCTCCACCTGCAGAATGGGACTAGAACTTAAATAGATGGCAAGAACACATACCCATACTAGGAAAACGTCTGTGTTACAGTGTGCGTATCTTAGAGCATATAGAAATTATGGAGCCTTAGTTTGCTTAGGCTCAGTATGGCCAGCCACAAAGATGTCATATTTGAAGCTGAACTAGTGATGGCCAAATAATATCTGATGGTTTTAATTAAAAATGCCTACCACAGCTATGAATATGGACATGTTTAGCCTCACTGAGTCACTAGTGGAGAGAGACAAACTGCAGCGGAAGCACCCGGGGACTAACACTTGCATTTTAGATAGCTAAATTAAAAGAAGAATATATCTCATCCTACACATGGATTAACAAACTAAAGCTCCAGTTCAGTAAACACATGACTCTTGACATACAACTTAACCCCTGTGAAGAGAACACACAACTTTGAACGTTTGGTGGAGTGGAGCCTAATGCTACAAAGGCAACGTAGTTCACAGCTTATAAGGTCTCTGCTAGGTCAGTTTGACTAATGAACACCACCATTCTACCCATCTAGTAACAGTAACATAGGAGTAAGCAGTACTCACCATCCCAGCAAGCTAAAGGAAGAGAAAAAGAAAGTTTAATTGAAAAATTTGCATCTGAAGAGTTTTCAAAATAAAAGCCAAAATCAATGGTGGAACATACACTGGAATTTAGTTTCCATAGTTCTACAGATTTTAAGACTTTCAGTGACTTAGGATCCATGCATTATCCATCCACTTCTATGGATGCTTGCAAAATATTTCTTTGATGTTACTGGAGAATGGAGTAAAAGTTCAAGCAGGACATGGCCCTGCTTTAGACCAAATATTTTCATTGAGGAGTTTACACCACAGTTTAGAGATAAAACATACCATTAACTGTAAAAACTCCCACTATTTGTCACAGTCACTTTCTAAGGAATTAGGATAGATAGGCTAGGAAAAAATAATGCAAACTTTCTTCATGTTAACTGGAACCACTGGATATCAAGACACTTAACATTTCTAAGAAATTATATTACAGTAACTTTGGCAAAATAAATTATTCTAAACAATTTTTTTTTTTTTTTTTTTTGCATTCTGAGCCTTGATTTCATTTTTCAAGCACTGGCCTGCTAAGACCACAAACTCACAGGCACACTGAACATAGAACTAATGCGATATTAATAAGACAGGAAGGAAAGGAAGGAGTGATACTTGGGCTTACAATATCAAAACAAGATTGAATGCTTACGGCTGTTTTTGCGGATGTAGTCAATGAGTTCACATGACTGCAGACAAGAACAAAAAAGACATACATGAACACATGAGTACCCAATGAGATGGTGCATTGTTTGTGATTGTAACATGGAGAGTGCTAGAGATACATACCGAAAATAAGGCTTGCCCGTTCAGCCCTTTACTCCCCTAAAAAAAAAAAAAAAAATTACAGTCATCATCTCACCTAATCACTCAGATATTTCACTAATCACAGGGAAATTAAAAAAAAAAAAACAAGCGAAACCACCAAAAAAACACCAACCAAAGCCAAGGGATGACTGCATTACACATTCTTACATATTTTATTTAATGCCTACCATGACTGGGGGATATTGAAAGTCTACAGTAGAAATTAAGGTTTCTACTACCTGTTATCTGTGTATATTTTTATTTCAGTAAGGATGAGAAAAGATCAGTATTTTAGTTTGCAAGGACAAACCTCTGCTACTTTGATGAATTTTTGTACATGGCTGTTGCAACTGATTTCAGCTATGATCCTATTTTGAAGCTATAAGACATTCACGGTATATCATTTCATATCTGACAAAGGTGTACAGGAAAAATATCAGCTTAACATGAGCTGCAGACTTCTTAGCAGTAGTAACAATTAGCAACAGAAAAACAAACAGAATCTCTCTTTTATACCATGTTGAATTTGTGAAAATGAAAGTCAAAGAGGAAATAAATATTTCTGAAGTGAGCCTCTTTCATTTGAGCCTTAAGATACACACGGCTGAACTCCCACAATGGTACTTCTAAAGGCTTTGTTAGAAACACATAACTACAAAATTTACTGTGCTACTGACAGTGAAAAAATACAGTAGGGATTGTCCTTTGCATTAGTTAAAAGGAGAGTCCCAAAACATGAGTCAGGTACTCTTCAAACACGCACAGGCTAGGCATTTAGATGGTGACCTATGAAAATTATATTTACAGGTATATAATTAGCCATTTGCATTCAGAAGTACCTAATTTTTGCTTACATGCAGATGAATTCAGTCTTTTTTATTTAATAAAACATGTAAGCTCACAGTGGAATACAATCATGCCATTTACAATATATGCACAACACATCAACAGCAATCATCAGAACCATCAGAAGATTGCCTATACTACCACTTCACACCACCATGACAGGAACAAAATGTTTTGTTTCATTCCTTAGTTTCCCTTCAAATTTAAAAAGAACAAACACATTTTCCATATGGTAAAATATACGGAATCTAGGTCTTACCCTGCGTCCTGGAGATCCCCTGTCTCCTGGACTGCCTTCCAGACCAGCAGGTCCTGGAATACCCTGTGAATAGTAGCATGTTACGTATGTGGTATTCAAAGAACATACACAGGTGACATAAAATTTGCATTTTCTATTGGAAATCAACAGATTTCCTTCTCTCTTCCTTTATTTGCTACATGCTTAAGTTCCACTGATTTAAGCGTAAACGAGAAGTAAGAAAGAAGAGCATCTGGTCTGACGTAATTTTCACTTATAAGAGATAAAGAACCTGATAGCATCAAAGCACTAATTTTCTTCTAGTAGTTCCGCTCATTTTTGTTAAGCATATTATTCATCCAATATGTTCAAAGCGCATTTAGAAATACAATCCACAAAATAAAATTAGCACGTGCAGATCTTTGCTTTTGGTGGCAAGAGCCTTGTTTAATTTCTGGCCTTTCTGGAAAAACAGTGTTGAGTAAAAAAGTTCAGTGGGACTGAACTCTTCCTGGTTTGTTACCACCCACAGCTACCAGCTCTCCTGCCAGACCCCGTTACCCCCTGTCATTGCAGGGGAGATCTGAAGCTGATATTCAGCCATGGAAAAGCTTGGTGAAAAAAGGGAGAAAGAAATACATGAGAAGGCAGAAAAGGCAGGACAAAGAAGTTAATGGAGAATAAGCAGGATCATCACGCTGCTCTTAAACCAGCAAATTTATTCTGCAGTGTTTTTTTATCTAAAAGGCATAAAAGGAAAGTGAGCTGGAACAGCAGCTAGGACATTCAGAAATAGTCTTTCCTTCTGTTTAGTGGGATGTACACAGGGACAGAGTATGGCCAGCATTAGCAGACTTTGAAAATGACAAACATCGCATCTAAAAATCAATACAAGTGTACAATCCACATACCAAGGAGGAGCCTATTAAAAAAAAATCCATTAAAGAGCAACAGTGATAAGGTACTTGCCATTCTGCCTCTGTATCCTTTTAGTCCACGTTCCCCTGGAATTCCATTGTCACCAGCTTCACCCTAGTTAATTGGGAAAAGTGTAATTACAATGTGAAAACACTGATAAAAATGCAAAATTCTCAAGAAACGATGGCAGCATTTTTCCACTGAAACACAAGGATATGAAAGACTGCACATGAAAAATTAGTCACAGACTCATGTAAAAAAAAAAAAACAACAAACCAAAACCCAAACCTACACAATGACCAGCCAATGATTTTTCACCAGGGAAAAAGAAAATGAGATGCATCTGTTCAATGCGGCATTATAAGATAACAAAAGACATGAACATCTTGTTTCACACAAGTGAAAGCACTTCTCCCTCTAATCTGCCAAAACCATACCGTTGACCACAGTGTATTATCTCCAAATAATGCTCTCTATGGCAGAAGTGTGCTGCTTCCACAATGTGATTTATCTACTTGTTTACTAAAGCACACGCTGATTTCCCATGAGAACAGTGAAAAGCAGTCAATTTATTTAACAAAACTTTTAATCACTCCATAACTACTGCATGAGTAAAAATATCGGAGAAAATGTTAACAGGCAATTTCTGTGCCCAGATAATTTAAAATGTCCAGTGATATCAACAAGGACAAGCCCCTGTCAGATTTTCTACACCTATGGGGGAATGTATATCAGTCAGCAAACTGTCAGAACATGAGGCGCTCCTTACTCTTTGCTCCATACATAAATGGCCATTTACCAGGAAGGTTTGGGTCGGAGACAATCGGACATTGTCTCCAAGCCATGATGTTCAGCAGAAAGAGACTCTGATTTTGCTGTGGCCATAGCCCTGCATCCACAGAGAGCACAGATGTTAAGTAGCCTCAGTAGCTGAAGCCTAATGTATAATACCAATTTCACAGCTCAGTCCTATTTATGCAGTCTGGTCTTCCAGCATTTTCACTGATTTTAGAATAAGTTGAGGCTTTATATTTCACATTCGGCTTGAAAAAAAGTTTCAGTCTTTTTCTGGAAAGCCTGATTTTAAAATTCATTATTCTGAGTGGGGACCAAAAATAAAAGAAAAAAAAAGAAAAAAGAAAAAAAGAAAAAAGAAAAAAGAAAAAAAGAAAAAGGAAGCATTGCATTTTTCCATGCAACAGAAATATTTTGTTTCTCTCAGTTGTCATTATTGTATTACTTAATAAATTAGCTGAAGTAAATCCTCCATTTGTAATTTTTTGAGCAATCATGGATTTCCTATTAGGAAAACAGGTCCTATTAAAAACTTCTATAAACCACTTTTGTTTTGCAAAACAGTGAGGGACAGAAGATTTTTCCCAGCTAAATGTATTTTGGCATTTCAAAACAAGAAACCTAAAATTCATAACAAGGCCATTAGGATATTAATGGCTGACATATCGAACACATGCTTATTAAATAAAGACTGCCAGAATGAATTAGCTGGATTTAGAAACACACAAGCTATCTTGTTATCTTACTTTATAAACTCCCAACTATTTTTTTATGTTCAGAAAATTATTATTTCTGTGTTTTAGTTCTGTTTTTTAAACTCTTGCCATATAAAAGTTGATGTCAACAGACTGTAATGGACTTGCAAAATTAGGCACTTGAAAGTAAAAGAAGGTCAGGGCTGATAAATTTCCAATTTATTTCTCTCTGTCCACTTTTGAGGTAAAACAGAACCAACTTTCTGTTCAGTAAATCTACTTCTTAGCTAGGCCTCTTCTAAGTCTCTGAAATTTACAGCATATTGTGCAGAAAACTGTTCATTCTCACAGTGATAAGAACTGTGTTGATAGTTAATGCTAAAAAATAGTACGCAGAGAGGCTCTTGCTTATACTTATTGCTGTAACAACCAAGGTCAGCGAATTTTGTTTTTTGCCCCAGTGGAGGGTCAGAAACAGAAAAGCGTAGAGGGGTCCCACCTGCAGGGAGGAGCAGACAGGACAGGTGACCCAAAATTGACCAACAGGAGTATTCCATCCCATCTGCCCCATGCTCAGTATAAAAGCTATGGGATCAAAGAAAGAGTCAGTGCTCTTTCTTCAATAGCTGACATCCAAGGAGGACCCTCTCTGTTCATGTGCCTTTGATCCTGATCTGTGTGTTCCTGACTCCAGCTCTGGAATCCAGCTCCCACCTTGTTGCTAAACCCAATCTGGGACTTCCCCAGTGCCTGCAAGTGACGTCATCCTGGGAGCCTGATACAGTTTTGTGTATATTCTATCTATTTCATTATTTTCTTTTTCATTTTATTATTAATATTTCATTACAGTAGTTTAGTTCCTTCTTCTAAACTTGTCAATCTCTTTATTTCTCCTCCTCCTCTCCTTGGAGTGAGAGGTGAGTGGAGCGCATCTCTCTCGTCATTGGCCAATTCGGCCAAAACCACAATACTCCCCAAAATTCCTCTTTCTCCTTTGTCCATGTATTAATAGTAGAGAATTAGCCTGAATTGATTCACTCCAACATGGTCATACAATGCAGCAGAACAAGACCTCCTATGTCCATCTACTTTTACTGTAGGGAAGGTAGAAGCTGGTTTTGAAATGTCCCTGTGTGTACACAAGTTGGTCTGAAGCTTCAGGAGCAGAAAAAAACACTGCTAGTCCCACTTATGTGGCAGCCTCTGGATCCTTGGAGGTCAGAAGAAACCTCTGCCTACAAACACTATCTTTGCTTAAAATATTAAACGACTAAAGTAATGCAATAAATTCAAACGTTCTTGAAAAGACTGCAGACAGAGCAACTTTACGGTGTAAACTGTAAGAGGGAAAAAGACAAAAAATAGGTGAGCTTTCCAAAAACCTTTTCAATCTAGGTTGTTTCAGGACACTTTGACCTTCCGTTCCTTTCCATGTCTTTGCAAAAGTTGCTTCATTTTATAGTAGCCAGCATCAGACTGTTCTTCCCATCAAAACACAGCAAAACACCTTCATTTTTATTTAGCGCTCACTGGGTGGAGTAGGGAGAATGGCAGATGAAAGCTTTCAGTCATTTACAACTTACACAGGTTACCCCTCCCACTCTTTTAACAAAACCAAATCCAGCTTCTTCTCACAAAATGCCAGGAAAATTCACTCAATGCATGGCAAGTTATCTACAGAAACTATTCTAATTTTTAAAAATAAATATTAGCAATAGTATCTGCCATTTTTGGAATGGCATAATTCTTTCAGCTGCATCTGAGTTACACCCATATAACCACAATGCAGTAAAGAACAGAGTATTTGAGCTAACATATATGAAAGCCAAAAAACTGTTGAGGTGAAAAACCAACATATACCTTTCGTCCAAAATCTCCAGGAAATCCTTTATTTCCCTGTAACATAAAGAATGGAGATAAATAAATTCACAGCATTATCCCAGTATGGTTTTTTAATTGGCATTTGAAAGTCATATGCTGTTTTGTATGTATATGTATGAATACTATAACTATGTACAATATATACATTGCATATGTAAAATATATGGAAAGATACACACACACACATATATAAAATACTGAAAATGAGGATCTGCTTATAGCTTTAGCTTGTCCCAGTCATGAATAAAGAGTGAAATTGTCATTACACTGGCAGCTAAAGGGGACCAATCTTTGCACATGAAAACTCTTGAGGTATGTTTCTAGTAAATTAGATGTAAGTCAGAGGATGGCATTTGTTGATGGTGATATGCCAATTTGTATTTTTCATTTCCAAAAAAAATGTACTAGCAAGAGCTTGATGTTGGTCTGAAGACATTGTCTTATAGGGACACAATGTGCCATATGAGCAACATTTAAGGATGTAACAACTCTTAGTTTTTTGAATTCAAGGGGCAGGCTCATGGCTCATTCAGGCATTGCTGGATCCAAAATCTCCCTCCAGAATTTCTGAGGACAAAGTCAATAATGTTCTGTCAGTGTGTGGGATGAGCATCTCCAGTTTGTCTTCTCCTTCCTGCACATTCCTTGTTCATGGATTCATCAACAATTGCCACAGTCTCTGACTTTTTCCAAGGGAACCTCTGTTCACTTCTCACCAGGACCTTGCTAATGACTTTTTGAACAGTGTTACTTGTGATTCAGTTGTTTGCATAAAGGAGCTTAATGGTTTCTTAAGAAATTCTCTGAATAAAAGACAGTTTTGCAGCCACCAGCTCTTATAAATTGTAAGAATATAAAACTAGAAGGAAAATTGATATGTGATTTGACAGGTGTTTCTGCCAAAACATCATACAATCCTGTGTCTGATATCATCAAGACCCATCTAAAAATCTAATGAAGCTTCCTGCATCCTACAATGACTACCAGGAATATATTCTAGAATCACAATATGAACCAGCTTTATCAACATGACAAATGCCCACAGGGCCCTTACATTCTAAGTTTAAGGATGCAAAACCCATTGTGAATCACACTGATTTTAGCAATTCATTTTTTGGTCTCAGGTACGTGCTCACATAGGACAGCTAGTGAATTAGTCATAGTGAGTGATAATTAGAAATAAAATCAGTAGTTGTTTAGGTTAGAGTTTTATCCCATATGTCTTGGGATGAAATTCAAATAGCTATAAACGGTGCCTGTTGTTTCCATTTCCCTCAGCTTTCCCTCTTGTTGTAAATCACTTCTAAAATAATGGACAAAGTAATAATTTCCTTATGATTACTCTTTCAGTTTTACCTTTACTCCTTTTTCTCCAGGTAGACCATATCCAAAAGCACCATCTTCTCCCTGTAAACAGACCATTTTTATTTAAGTATTTGCATTTTTACTCTTCTTGCGTCTACCTGCACCTTATTTTACTGACCAAGCGTTAATTCAAGTGCCCTGGAGTACAGAGTCACGGGAATTCTGATGTAAGGAATCGCAAAACACTGGGGAGGAGCAAGATGACTTCTACTCCATTTCACTCCCTACATATGCATGCTGTGCCCCTCATCCTGTCCAAAGGGAAGCAAGATCTCTGCATTCTGTGGGAATTAAGATCTTAAAAGTGAACACAAAGGTGGTAGCTGATCCTGGCTTGACCCACAAAGACAGGAGGGATGGTGAGAATATGTACAACACTGTCTCAAAACCTGACCCAGTCTAACAGAAGGGAAGGTATTACACATAGAGGAGAAAGCCAAGTCCACAAAAAAAAAAAAAAAAATCCTCTTGCCATTATTGATTACTTTGAAAATATCACTGCACTGTCTCTAACTGCACCTCAAAGCAAATGTTTAGAAAACCTAGCCCCAAAAGAAACTGTATTTTTATACTACTACTAGAAAACAATCAAACTCTTGTGTATGCTCTCCACACAACCAGTACAATTGGAACCATATTCCAAAATATCAGAAAGTTTCAAATTGAAAACCTAAAGCACCTGGTCATTCTCCATTTACTAACTCAAATTATTTTTCTTCCCAATACTACTAATAAAAATATTGTAACATTACAATAGAATGTACCAAGGGCTTATAGGGGTCACATCTGCACTTGTAATTCACGCCTGTATCCATTTAGAACAACTCTAATATAATTGTTAGGAGACTCACAGCAAAAAGTAGTTTAAAATCTGTATTTTCTCAGTTATTCTGGAAGAAAAAAATCTATATTATCTCTGTTATTACACTTAATATGAGGTCTTAATTGATCAAAGTGAAATTCTTGAATTACAGCAGGACAGCCCTCCTGCTTTAGGTCTGGTGTAGTCAAAATAAGCAGCATAAGGATAAAAATAAAAGTACAAACCTGCCTTCCACGCAAACCATATGGACCTCTTTCTCCTTTTGGTCCTGGATCACCAGGTTGTCCCTATTAA
This sequence comes from Rhinoptilus africanus, assembly GCA_013400135.1. Taxonomy (NCBI): domain Eukaryota; kingdom Metazoa; phylum Chordata; class Aves; order Charadriiformes; family Glareolidae; genus Rhinoptilus; species Rhinoptilus africanus. The sequence goes on from VXBO01005797.1 coordinate 269,614, forward strand.
AAAAAAAAAATTAAGTAAACCATTGCCATACTCATTTGAGCCATGCTTGGTTAAAGGGGTACTGTGAATTTCAAAGTTAGGTTCAGCACAGGAAATGAAATATTGTATTGAAGGTCCTTCTTCAACTTTCTAAATACAGACTGAAAGGGAGATTTTAAAAATATAGGCAGACAACTAGATTTTTCAAAGAATATATGATTTCCAAATCAAAGAACAAAACATTTCTAGTGTCAGGTCAAACAGCCTCTATTAAAGGGTATGAAATTATGACTCTTAAAGGGGGAGAATCACTGGCTCCAACAAGTCAGCTTACAATCTTACAATCCAATTTCAAAAGGCATGGAAGAATTTCCTTCATCCTGTGGTATAACTATCTGAGTATATCAGTTGACAAACCCCACACAATCTTCAACAAATATGAAGGAATTTGATTAATCTGCAAGAAGATATAACAACACTATTACCTTCAAGCTACTTTCTTACGATTTATAGAATCAGATAAGCAGTCTCAGGATTGCAGGTAAAAAAGTACCTTAAACACAACTTTTTTGTTAAAAGCTACTTTACATTTATCTTTCATTTAGATGTGCAAATGGTAGACTGAGTGATCTCACTCAAAAGAAGTTTTGTGTACATCCTGAAACACACAAAAGTATATGCCTATGAAAATCATGATTGTTTACTTTTGAGATAGCCTACAAATCCTAAAATGCATAAATAAAGCATTTCAAATATCTTACACTTTCACCATAAAGATTGTTACTCTAAATTTTGTCAGACATTTGTCTTTTTGGATTTGTGGCTTATCATGATTCTGAAAGTTTGAGTTAAAAGGGAACACTGAAACTCCAGTATAGTATCTTTATTGGAATGACTTCTGATCTCTGGTTATGTGAAACTTTCCCCCACACCCTTTAAAAGCTATTTTAGCCTGGCACACAGCTTACAATTTCTTTTGGGAAGAGTAAATCAAATATACATGAACTGTTAGGTCCTAATGGAAGAACTACACAACACAACATGGTTTACCATCCAAATGATATCAGCTTTATAAAGCGCTTATGAACAGCTTATCAATTCACAGAATTAACAAACTACCCAGAGGGCAAAAGTTACATCTAAAGGCTTAATAGGTGAAACAAAATTCATTTAAAACTCTGCTTCCCTGAAATTTCTAGTCCACACTTCATCAGAAAGAAGCTTTTCAAATAAGAGAAAGTCCAAATCTAAGAAGCTTACACTCTTGAAAAACTCTGTGCAGCTGTGGCCACAGCCATTGCTAACATGTATACTGTGCTGGCTGTGCTTGCTTGGATTTTCTTCAAATGTATTTAAGTACCGTACAAACTGCAATCCAAAAAGAAACATGATAAAGCTTATTTAAACTTCAACACACGACTGCTACTCAGATCAACAGACTGATCCTGCAGACATCCCCTGGACCTTTGCCTGGGAAATAGTTCCAGATGTGAATCCCAAGAACAGAAGAGGCAAGCCATTTTTTAAATCAACAACATCAAGGGAGGGAATTAAACAGACAAAATTAATACAGTAATTTAACTAAGAGAACCTTACTTTAATTCCTGTTTTCCCAGGAGCTCCGGGAGACCCTGCCAGACCCATAGATCCTAGTTTGTTCTGAAATAAACAAAAGGAGACAAATTCTTTTATGTAAAATACAAAAACAGATAAACCACACAGACTCTTTTTAAGATTGGATTTACATTTTATAAAAATTGACTAATGCCATAGAATTTGTAGGCTACATAACCACTACTTATGTCTCCTTACAGGCCTTCCCTAGAAAGCAGCACTCAAGGTTCCAGGAAAAAGGTTGATCTTCCAAATAACATACAAGGTGAAATATCAATAAGACCAGCGTCTACCTCCACTTCAAGCTTCCTATTTGATTCTGAGTTTCATCTGCAATCCACAGCTGAACAGAATTACTAAGAAGGAGGAAACTAAATGGAAGAAAACTCTAGGTCCTAATCTATTACTTGTAAGTTAAAATTAGGATATTGATAGAGTTTGTCTTGAAAGTGGTTCAGAGAACGTGATCCTATTTTCTCCAGGAATTGAATCCAATGTAGTTGTTCTTCATAACAAGAAATTGGTTTAACCAAACTTTACCACATCCTTTACTATATCCTCTCTATGAAATATCTGGCTGCACAATGACAATAACCAACTCATATAGTACCAACTAAATGCTTTCTTCCAGACATTTGGCAGGGATCAGTCAATGTAAATAAAACTCAGCTTTCTAGGTGTAAAACAGGACACTCCAGTTATTCCTTTCCCCTCCTTTAAATAGCAGAAGCTTTAAAAACATAGAGGCCATTATTACTTTTACTGGGATGGCACATTTTTTCTAGTCTTCATCATGCCAATCTTTTCTTCTGCCAGTTTCAAACAAGTACTATTCTTTGTCCTTATAGTGTATACTTAGCGAAAATATCTTAACAAAATTGCTAGCAGCTGTCTGTCAACATGTCCATTTAAAAACGTGCAGGGCAAAATACTGGCTGCTACTACAAGAGAGCCTGTACTGCATCAGTAGCAATGAGAACTTTGCTTTAGTAAGCCAGGTTAGCATCTTGGCCTCATATTTGTAGCCAAAGAGCAGCTGCCACACTATTCTAAGGAAAACCACAGTATTCGAAACATTTTGTGAAGAAAATCAACAGATGTGAGGTTTGGATGATACATCAGAGCAGAGGCAGATCCACCCTCCCAGCCCTTCACAGCTGGCTTCCAGAAGCTGTGATTGACTCCTGTTACTGAATGTGACCACAGACCTTTGTATGTAACAGATCTCAAAGACCAAAACTAATGTGTTTCTAAAGACGTACATGCATTTTTTCATTTTTTTAAACAGGTGTAGAAAATGCACAGATAGGAAGACAGAGCCCTTTCCATTTCTTTAGCATCTTTTTAAATGAACAAGTCTCATTATAAGGCAAGAGGAAAAGTACTATTCTGCATTCTCTTTACAGTGGATGCAGAGACAAGCACATTTTTCTCTATACAGGACAGATACATGGAGATTTCTATCTCTGTCATCTCTCGAGGTATTTACAAATGTGTGGAGTGGGACTGTAAATTGATTTGACTATGTCCTAAGTAAGGCTTGCACCATAAAGCTGTCAAACAACTGCAGTAACTTTACTTCTTTTACAACAATAACAAAAACCCGGCAACGCGGAGTGGTATTCAGTGGACTTAGGTGAGGATTGGAGTGGTGTGAATTAAATATTTGTATTCTAAAACACGGAGTAGAAATATTAAAAATTCTTTTTATCTTGTATATCACTGAGTTGTTAGGGGAAGGGACATCAGAAAAGGCAATGCTTTCTCCAGTGCCCAGACCAGCATGTCACATAATATGTGAAACAGAAATGAAAACTGAAACAGTTAACTTGAGTGAAAAGATTAAAAGACTACAGACTAGAATCATTCCAGATAATAATGCCATGAAAATAGAAGACTAAAATGTCTTTCTGTGATACAGGATTGTATTTTCAGCTGAAATGCTTCAAATGACAGTGTATCATCTAGCATGGACTATTTTAGAGTATAAGGAAATGGAATAGTTTATTTCCAAACAGAAGTAAATTGATATGGTCAGATAACAAAACCATTATTGTCAACAAACGTCTTTGTAAGCATAGGGAACTGGGTAACCACGTGGCATTCATTCCTGGGGAAAAATGACATTACCAGAACAAGAGGCATTTTCCTCGTGGTGAATTACAGCAGGAAAGAAAGTGGGACAAAACACAATCTAATGGATTAAGTAATTTGACTAAGCCTTTGCTCTTAAGGTTCTGTGACCTACTCTGTGTTCCTGGGAAAGTCTACCCCTGTCTCTCTCCTTCCTCTGCTGCTGATCAGGACTAACTATTTGGATGGCAGATGTTTTTTCTAACAGGGTGTGACTTTGCTTCCTAGAATAATGGCACTCCTGCTAGGGGGAGGAGAAGAGTCACTAGGGACACCATTGAAAACACAACAGCTGTCCTGAGTGTCCTATGCCAACACACAATGTATTATATAAAATATTCTGATACAAGATTCCTTTAAGAAAAGGTTTTCAAATACTGGGCAAGGAAAAAAAGTGGTCAAACATGACTCCTAGTCACTAGTTGATGGTTGTGACCCACCTCACACATGCAATTTGAGTGCTAATTGGAAGACAAGAAATCAATTCCCTTTTTTGGTTACTGAACACCACACTTGCAAATAAACACAACATTAACATCAACACAGTACGTGCAATCAAAATGCCTAGGACTGGTCGCAAAACACTGAAGACAGTGAGAAAAATGGACGCCTTTTGGACAGAACTGACAAAAATAAGTGACATTAAATCAAGAGATGTGCTTCGTAAGTCAAACTGAAGCCTTCTTAGCTCACTATTGGCAGAGGAAGATAAAGATAAGCAGTTGGCTCCCATGGTAAATTGTTGCTGGGAAACGTATCTTTAAATAAGGCTGCGCATAAAAAATTAATTAACTGTCACATCAAGGAAGCATTCAAGATGTGTTTCCAAAATAACAGTAAGCCTTTCATGCCTGCAGAAAATCCTGTTTTAAGAGTCTTGTTCTCATGACAGAAGGACAGCATTTTTATGGATAAGCACACAACAGAAAAAATATTATCTAGACTTGAATGTTGAGTGGCCTCTGAAAAGAACAAGTGAAAACAGTTTTTCTTTTCTGTGACAAGCTTGGAATTTGGCAACAGAATAGCAAAGAAGACATTATGTGAGTGATCTACAGGACATTTACAGTTCAAAAACAGTCTGTTGGAAAGTTGGTGCTCACATCAGAAGCAGGGTAGGGCATGACAGTCCCAGTGTATTGTATTTGATTACAAAAAAGGCTTACAGAGACTGTGACTTTGCAGCACCAAGGTTGTCCCCAATCAAAATATACCTTCAAATTCTACAGGATGAGGTTCTAAAAAAACCAGACATTAATTTGATAGAAAACACAGAGATAATAGATAGAGAGAAACCTGCTCTCATCAATATGACCCCTCCCTTTCATTTATGTAATTATGTTTTCAACGCCAAAGTCTCAAGGAACAACGTTACAATGAAAACAAGACTCATCTCCTTAAAGCCACTAGTCGACTTGCATTTCAACAAAGTGGAGCCACATAAGCAATTTAGCTTGTACTCCCTTATATAGAGCAACTAGTATTTTCACTCTTTTTTACTGAAAAGCAACAGCTTGTCTGAATCCTGCCAGTATTTATTTTCAAAAGGATAACAGGAAATAGCAAAGTGAGGGCCAGAGGGAGATGAAGGCGGCTGCTACGGGTAGGAAATCAGCATCATCTCCTTAGTCTACCAGACAGGTCCTCATCAGGAAAGGGGAAAATTTCTGTGGGTGGGAGCTACACTGTAAAAATGAGCTGGGTGAAAAAATATCTGCAGAGAGTTAACATCCTTCACCTTCTCCTGCTTTCCAACCAGCACCCCTGCCAGTAAGTTCAGAGCAAGGGCAATCAGACCAGAAAGCAGGAGCTTAAGCTGGTTTCATGACCACTGATCTGCCCAGCTGAAAAGGTGGCAGCTATACTTCCCTTTCTCCGCATCCCCCCAAAATTGTCTGAAGTACAAGGGAAGTGAGCTCATGAAAATGCACATCTGTGTGGGAGACGGGAAATTTTTGTCAGTTGACACACGAAACAATGGTAGTTTCAGAGAAAGAAGTGAGTGAGCAAGGGACTCTCCTGGGATTTGGCTGTTACTGGGAAGCCTGTCACCTGGAAGCCAATTAGAGGGCTTATGGAAACACACACTTAAGAGGTATTAGTTCTTATATATTACTTAATGTGTTTAACCACCTACTTTTACCCTGCCTGGCCAAATTATTCCACTGGATCATGAAAATCAGTCTGTCTGCTTTTGAATCAAAGTAATCAACTACAATTATAGAGATCAGTTGACAATGCACAGGAGGTTGTAGGAAGTCAGAGCATGAACAACAAAAAGGATAATAGACTCATAACAAAACAAACATCCATACCATCACTGCTCTTGAAAGCAAGCCCTTATAAAAAAACACTGCGCTACAGCACTTGGAACAAGATTTACACCTAGAAAGGAGACCAAGGAGCAAAGGCAGAAGACCTCTCTAAGACAGGTTTTTGACAAAGAATGATCTAGTATTATTATGAACTAAAATTATGATAATGGTTAGATTAACAACATAATTCATACTTGATAATTTCTGCATGACCAAATCTGTGACCTTTCTTCTCTTTTTTTTGTCTTAGATTACTATAATAAATGTGTCAATTCCTTTATTAATAGCTTGTTATAGATACCTACAACAATGTATTAGGTATAATTGCAGAAATTTTTTTTATATTTAAAAAATATCACGGCTTGGAAAAAATAGTGATGCAGGAGAAGTGTCTTACACTATCACTTTTTTCTCTGTTATGGCTAGAAAGTTGGAATTATTAGAAAGGTAATACTTTATCAGTAATAATTAAGTTTTATGGAAATTCTTCATTGCTTCTGTCTCAGCAATATGTATCTCCTTTTCTGGTCAATACCATGTACTGAAAAGTAACTTCAAAAATCAATGTAATGAAAACCATTCAAGTTGCAATCCTCAGTTGGTTACACATCCAGTGCTTTGCAATTAAACAACATAGCACGTTTTCACTATATTACTTACTGGAGGACCCTTAGGTCCTGGTCTCCCTTTCTGTCCTTTTTGACCGTTAATGCCTTCTTGTCCCTAAGAAACAAAGTATACAAGAAAGTTCAGTTAACATACACAAAACCCATTGGTGCTGTGGTTTTTTTTTTCCTTTTGTGAATAATAATAATGTTTACCTGAGGTCCTTTGTATCCTTGTTTTCCTTGCAGACCAGACTGACCAGGCTGTCCACGATTGCCCTGGTTTTAAACGATAACAAATTTTTGTCTTGTTAAGGTTCTCGAATATGACCTAACAGACAGTAACATGCTGGGATTTATTGTATTAAAAAGGTCTATTTTTTTTCTTTACATCTTCCTGCTATGGAAAACATATTTTCTTGCATTTACAGATGTCAAGAAAAATTCCAGAGGATCTATCCAACCAGTCTGATTTCAACCTGTTGAACACTGCAAACCCAGAATGAACTAGTACTCAACACAGCAGAATTAATCCAAAGACAGCACTCCTGAAACCATGCGGTGATGATGCTCTTGAAATAAAATCATGTGTGTGGATAATATGTGAGGCACTAAAAATAATTTAATACTGTAGTCACTGGGAAAGACTTCCTGAGCACTAAAAGCAGCACCTTCTGCTTTTGAAGGCCTAATGCTGAAAACTGATACAAACGAATGAGGAAAGAAGTTTTATGTATCTAACAATACTTACATGCAAGCTATAAATACCTAAAATTTGCAGTATTACCTGTGCAATATTTGGAACATACTCCTGCAGGTGTTTTAGTGTAATAGCAAGAAGCATACACATGAAAGTCCAGATGAGGCTCCTGATCAATTAAAAAAAATGTTTCTCAAACATATCTAGTGCAACTACTTTGAATTCTTTTTTTCCAAAATTCTTTATTAGGCTGCTACTTGGAAAAGGGCAGAAATAAGAAAAGAATAGTTCTTACCTCTGGTCCTCGTTGTCCCCTTTGTCCTGGTATTCCCTAAGACAAGGTAAAAAAAATGGCTGTGAGGCCAAGTTAGGTATCATCTGAATGTTGTTAAAAGTGTGTAACTTCCTGCAATTACTTCATTAAAACTTTTCAGCTAAAAGATAAAAAAAAGCAAAATTTATGCTTTTTTCTTTTAAAAAAATAAATTAGAAAAACAGCAGTCCAGTTTTGGCCTCCAGTGCCATCCTGAATATCGCTTAGGAAAAAATATTTTTATTTAACAATAAGAGTATTGCTACTCACCAAATTAAACATTGCTATCAAAAGTGCATGCAAGGCAGAGGCTAAAAAACATTCTCCCACTGAATCAAGCCCAAGCAAATTAAGGACTATTTTTCATTTTCACTGTATACAAGCTTCCTCTGTTAAAGGAACTTACCGGGTTGCCTATGCCTCCTGGTAATCCACGTGAGCCTTCACTTCCTCTCTCACCCTGTAAATGGAAAATAAAATTTCCTTAGCATCATTGCAATTTCTCATTTCTTCTTTGGTCCGTTTTTCCATGCCAAATTTTTAAGACTGACAAAAACTGTCTTGTGGGACTTCCCCACAAAAACATTCTCTGTCAAAGTCTTTCAGTAAATAGCATTGACCATCAAAAGCAACCAGTTACACATCTCTGAATAGGCCTGGCTGATAGCACTATCTAAGAACTGGCAAACACCGTTACAGCTCTTAGAAAGATTCCTGCAGGCCTTTGTTAGGAGCACAGGGCTGAGAGTTAGAGAGTTGGCAGATTCCTGACTGTGCTCCTTGTCTGCTCTTTGCTACCGGGCAAGTTACTTCCTTTTCCTGTGCCTCAATTTCTTCCTTTGGTGCAGTGACAATAATGACACTTGTGAGAGTGATGCTGGAAAACATTGCACAAGAGGCAAGCATTGGTACTGTTGTGTCACAGGAAAAAAGGCCCACCCAGTCTTAACTCTCCCTGAAAGCTGCGAGGGATTTACACCAGACCCGTTTGCTCAGGTCTCTCGTCTGCATGACAAAATCTGTTTTTAGTTCACCCTAAGTGCAAGCGGGCTTGTTGCTTTTCCATGGAGGTAGCTGAGCTTACCCTGCAATTGATTTCAGAAGGAAAGGAAAGTATTCAGTTCCCTTGGCAACGGTCCAGGCATGGACCTTAGATGGAATTTAGAAGCCAGCTGATATTTGAGGCATCTGTGAATATGGCTGCACTTGTGAATCTGAACAGTTAGGGCATATGTTCCTCCTCCAGAGAGGAGGAACATGTCTTTGCTATCTGTACATATGCTTCACATGAGTTCTGATAGTGTTACATGTGGATGCTGCTAAAGGCAGTGCTCTCTCTGTGGCAGTCTGTGTGTCTGACTGCACAGGTGTCCTCTATGTGTGCGTATCTCTCTCTAGAGTACAGGCTGAACCTCACTACTCGCCAAACTTGCAAACAGGAGCTGCAGGAGCAGCATCCATTGGACTGAGACAGAAAGACCCTCTAGGTCTTAGTGTGCAACTTGACTGGGCTTCAGTGATTGGGAAGGAGGAGTTCCCAAGGTCCCAGAGCCCATGGGATTCAATGGTTACCATAATACCTCTTAAAATTGCAATGATTTGCACATTGGAATCAGGTCAGCTGTTTGTCATAGCCTTGTGGGTTTGATGCTGACAGTGGTACTCATTCCTTTCCAGTGGTGTTTCTGATCAAAGGCCTTTCAGACCTTTGTTAGCATCATATTTCATAAGTGACAAGTTCCCATATCCTTGGCAAAGATATATTTTAAATAGTGCAGATAGGAAGAGGAAATTGTACAACTGGTAAGCAGATATCTTACAGAATTCCACATATTTCTAAACAATTACCTCTTCTCCCTCTTCTCCTGCAAAGCCTCTTGGTCCTGTTATTGCATTGTTCAGTCCAGGGTTACCCTGAAAAAAAGAAACACTTCCCAGTAAGAATGTTTATTCTTACAAAATATGAGACCTTAAATAAACAAGTCAGTTCTCAGTCAATACATATGATTTCTGTCAACATTAGAAGGAGTTCAAAGAGAACAGATCAAGGATTTGGTAGTGCTAACTTCTTAAAAACTGCAAAACATTCCTTAGCAAAACAACAGAGAGATTTACATATATGAAGGGTTAATAAAAAACCTATGTATCACACATGCTGCAGTCATTGTGATAGCACGTGAACACACTGGAAGAACATTTCCTTTTTGCTCTGGTGCACAGGAGACTATGTATGAAGTCTTATGAGCCCACATAAGAAGACAGTCAATATTTAGAAAATAATGAGGCACTTGAAAAAACATACAGGATCTCCTTGAAATCCCTTCTGGCCACGGTCTCCAGGGGATCCTCTTGGTCCTGGACTTCCCTGAAAGCAGAACATACCTCAGTAGGAACCTGAAACACTACTTTCATGAAGGAATTGCCAAGTTCCAACCTTTCAACTTTCATTTTTAAATAGTTACAGTTTCTTCCCCAATTCCACTCCAAAAAACCCAGAAATCTAGGGGTTCTTGAACAGGAAGCAATATAGAAACAGGCACTTGTGCTCAACATTTTGTTTCACGTTTTGCTTTGGGGGTTTTTTTAAACTAAGGAATAAATTCAAAATACTTATTGCAACTAAACAGACATTATTCCAAATATCAAAGAAAGAACTTTGTAGACTACATCACTGAATGGTGTATGCTAACATACATTTCATGTTTTGAATGTAATGGTGCCTTTTCTGTGAATAACCAGAATCTTCTGAGTAGCAATCAGCCCTATGCCTCCTTGGGCACCTGTATAAGGGCAGAAAGAATAAGATGCTTTCTTCTGGAACTGAAGTACCAAGCAGTTATTTGAGAATATTGTCTTCCAGACTTGAAACAGGTATCCAGTTGCTGCTCCTGCAAACTCAAACTTCTTATGCTCAGACCTGCATGGTGGCTACCCACCAGCCTGACATTCCTAATAGCAGGCATTGAATTGTGGAGGCTAACCTGCAACTGATCGCCTGAATGATCACCTTGGTTCCCACCGAGGATTGTTTTTATCACATGGACCAAGTCAAAATGTTCAGTGTCTACCAAGCTGGGGTTTTTTTGGTTTCAGTTAGCCATGCTACAAATGGCGCCTCTTCAGTGAAAAGATAAATGGTCAATTCTCCAACTGTCTACTGAAGCTGCCACAAGGCAGTATCTCTTTTTGCCATTTGGAGTCCCAAATTACACCTTGTTTCAGACTGCAAGGTAAGTGGAAAGGCAACAGGACCGCTCCATACTTTATGAAAAATAAGTTATCTGATGTTGGCAAACACAGACAATACAAAAATTCTCTTGTCTCGTATATGTGAACCTGACACGGTACTGCAGAGGTAGGAGGCTTCATATCTATCTTTAGCCAAATAAAAATTAGTCATCTGCAGAAATTACTTGATCCCTCAATAAATACAAGAAAATGCACCCCTAGAAGACTGTAAAGTACAGATCTAATTACTTTTCAAATTCTCTTTTAAATTGAAACATCCTACAGGCAACCATTTTCTGGGTATATACCCTATGAACAAAAATACCCGCTGGCTATTCATCATTAGCTTGCTCTTCTTCAGATGCTACAAGTCCTATAATACTTTCCTGATAGGAATTAAAAAAAAAAAGCGCAAATAACTTTGTAGTACAAGGTTTACAAGCTTGACAGTTTATTAAAGACATTTCTCACAGGGATAGTTTCATGAAATAGCCACACTATTGTTCTTAAATCCAAACACTGTCCAATAAAAGATAACAAAATATTACCGGATATCCAATGTCACCCTTTTCTCCTTTCTTTCCAGGAACCCCAGGAGACCCCTTAAAGACAAAATATTAATTCATTTTTATCACTCAGTAGTTTTGAGGTCAAGAAGGCAAAATAAAGAAAATCATGTACCTCTTCTCCTCTAATTCCATCACTCCCATCTTCCCCATTGTCACCCTGAAATAGTACAAATGTGCATGAATTTTTTGCATAAACAACCAGTGCACACTTACAAACTCCAGCAAGAATAGGGTGACATAGACCAAGATTAAAAAAAACCACAAACAAACCCAAACCCCAACCTAAAACAGAAATAAAAAAACCCCCAAACAGTAGAAAAACGAGACACGGGAATTAATGCTCGAAGTTTCATTTCTTATATGTTCCCTAAGCACAACCATAAACTGGGCAGTGCAGCAGACATCTGCAAAGCAGCCTAAAAAAAAGTAGCATTGACTTAACACTCACTGACATCTCTGCAAAACTCTCAAAATCTCTACTTCAGTGCAGGACAAAGCCCTAAAGAATACTGCATTCACAAACACTGACCATCTACAGTCATAGTGTACCTTTTTTCCAACAAATCCTCGAAATCCCTGAAAAGAAAAAAGATGGCAAAAGTTAGAAAAACATGTAATAAAAACATTGAAGGATTATTCTAAATCACAATGAAGCAGTATTTTCAGAAATTCTGTTTAACCTTTAAACCTCTTTTGCCTGGACACCCCATGTTGCCTTGTCGTCCTTGTGGTCCAGATGGTCCTCTTGGGCCCTGAAAGAGAGAAGAAACCAATTGTTTAAATATATGTGAGGTTTACACAAGCTGGCAGCTAATTTATCTGGTAGAGAGATGTGGTTCTGTAGTCCTGGAAAGACTTCTTCTCAAGAACTGTAGCCCCAGTAAAGTCCCTGGTTGACTGCAGATTAAAGAGGTTGCAACAATAAAGAAATGTGCAACTGCAAGACCCTCATAATCAGCAGTGTCCTAGCAAATGTGAAAATATTTTTAATCTCCCCTGCTAGAATTTTGACTACTTTTTAGCCATATGCATTGCTCTGTTAATATTCACATTACACTTACGATGCCAAGTGTCCAGCTACCATTTTGGCAAATCTGACTCCTGTAAAAAAGTATCACTATACTAATGCATCTTAAATTTGAAACTATGTACAAGTACAGAAATCTCACAAAGACCTAATATTTGTGGGTCTGGGTGACAGGATTTCCAAGAAAAATGTCTTCCTGCATAGAATGATGAAAGTAAAGCAAATACAATGTGATGATGCCATTATACACCTGCAGGGCTATTTTTGGAGTACTGCACTTAGACATATCAAGATTTACTCTTGAGCAAGCAGTCTTCCAGGTCAATGCCTACAAACTATTACAAACTGCCCGACATCAGCAACAGAACAGTTACTGCATCCTCCTGATGACAGCTTGGGCCAATGCTCCTTCCTATCATCCATTACACTGCTATGCTACTTCCTTACTGCTGCTGTAGTTATTTTTAGTTTCCACTGATGGGTCTTTCTTCATTTACATTTTTTTAAAATTGAAACAAAGCAAAGCTATATAGATGAAAACCATTTGCTCTTTTGGGAGCAAACAAATGTATGCATCAACCTAAGGGATGGTCATCACCTTGCAGTAGATTTCCCAGTCTCTTTCCCTTTCATGTTTTTGGTTTCAGTAACCTACCAGCATCAAAAAATATCAGACCTAGTGTCCTAGTTTGAGGTAAAACAGAACCAACCTTTTGTTCAGTAATTTTACTTCTTAGCTAGGCCTCTTCTAGAGTCTCTAAAATTTACAGCATATTGGGCTGAGAACAGTTCGTTCTCAGCGTGATAAGACCAATGTTTAGAGTTAGTGACAAGGAATGGTACGCAGAGAGGCTCTTGCTTATACTTATTGCTATAACAACCNTCTGTGTCAAATCAAGAGGATATGGTTTGGATGGCCTTCAAAAAGCACATCTAATACAATCAAAACTATCTAGACATAGATGCCTAGATCAAAGAGCTGGTCTTGACTGGACAGAACTGGCTTATTAACAGTTCCTTCTGCAGAAAATAACTGGTTTTGTCTCCATTTGTTTACTTTAAGTTTCCCTATACAGGACTGTTTTTGATTTTTCAATAACAATTTAGGAAAACACACCAAAAAAAAAAAAAAGAGGAAAACTAAAAATGTTTTCCTAGAAGTCTTCTAGAGAAATAAAAATAAGTCCCCAAATAACTTTGCTAAGTAGGCACCCACCCAGCCACGTATATAAGCTATTCAGGTTGTTGTAATGTATGTCCTTCATATCCCAAGAAACATTACTGAAAATTTCACAATATCGTCTCTGTTTTAGTTAAGTGATGTGAGGCAGTTCTCACCTTGAAAGGTAACAGAGCTTTGTAAGTTCACTGTCCAGCTAGTTTAAATACCCTTTTCTTTTTCCCTGCTTAAAAATTTCAGTTTTCAGAAACACAGGTTTTTAAAGTGTTAAAACTTACCGGTACTCCTTCATCTCCAGGATATCCTGGGTTGCCTTTAACACCCTTGGCTCCCTGGAATTAAAAGATGAAAGATAATGCTGTAATACTTGGTTGACCTTGAGAAACTGTTGGGGAATTCTACAAAAAATAAATGAGCTAATATATTATTCTTTGCATATTTGGTCCCTCTGCTTACTCTGGGCTTCAAACACTGCTGAAAACTAGAATAACAAACAACTTATTTCCTGATCATTTTTCTCCTAATGTTTCCCCTAATGTTACTAACATCAATAATGCATTATTTGTCCCACATTTGAATTTGAAGGTAGTCGAATGTTCTTATTAGATGCTCCAGGATGAACAATTTTCTTTCACTGCAGGCCCCAGGAAAAGCTCTTCCAAAGTTTTAAAGTGTCTCCAGCAATTAATTAAACATTTCAAGACAACACTGAGATATAACTTAATTACTGGTTCTTTAAAAGCTGACAGAAAAAAAAAAAAAAAGGAAAATCTTGTACAAGATTCATAATCCATCATACATAAATGCTTATTTTGCATGTTTATGAACATTGTTTCATTGGTTCGGGTAGAAAGCAAGTGTCATTGGCTACTTCTGCTTCAAATACTCTTGAATGTCTTTTGTATCAACAGTAGTCAATCAATGGTTTTTCCATCTTTGCTGGTGAGGGGTATTGAACGAGATGATCTTCAAAGATCCCTTACAACCCAAACCATTCTATAACTGTATGATTGGAGCTTTTCCACACTGGCGTGAACTCAATTGCTTTAATGGCTCCACATTTGCCAGTCTGGATGAGCAAGAAAGTATGCTGAGGAAGACCAAAGAACAATTGCCATCTGCTAGATAAAACCTGCCTTCTCCAAGCCACTACTTTTGACATATGCCAAACTAAGGATTTGACCGGAGAGTCTGGTATCTGTCCTTTTAAGAAAGAGGTGTATTTTAAAAAATAAGCCCCAAAAAGATGTTAGCCAGGAAATATTCTGAACAGATATGGCAGAGATTTTAGAGCATCTATGTAGATTCCTTCCTTGTGTAGTCCAGGCAGATTTTTAGAAGTCAATCCTTTTTCACACTATTTTCCTTATAATCACAAGCCTTACAAAATTTCTTAATGTTTCTGATTTTACATTGTTCTTTCATATTATTTTTTATTCTAGTCCAATTATTTTTGAAGGAGTTCACGTAACGTATCTTTATAGAAGAGCTGAGAGGGCACTCTTTGCCCTGGATTGGAGCCCAGGAGCAAAAAGGGATACTAGTAAACAAATAAGCTGTGGGGATAGTATCTCAAAATGTATATGATTTATGAGAACTGTTTCAGGAGAGATATAATCAGCAAAAACCATTCTGAATCCAAGGTGGGCATTTCCATTTTCCTATGATTCCACACAGATGAAAGCTGCACCAGAAACAGCTGTCCTGGGCTTTGAGTCCCAGCACAGGCTTAATGAGTGCTCCTAATGTTTCAGAATTAAATGACCCTTGTTGTATAGCACAGAGGATAAGAGAGAACATTATCTCAATCTCTCATTTCCCTCTCCCTGTGCAAAAAAGATTCATAGGCCAAAAAGCTCCTTCCTGAATTCAGAGGCCTGTTTTGTAAGAGAGTAATGCTTGGAAAGTGAAAATCTAGCCTGGTACAACAGCCTTTATACTGAATTCTGAGGTAGGGATTCTGTGTGCCTAGAGTATGCTGCCAGGTGGGGGAAGCCATTGACCTTGGCACACTGTTTTCCGAGAGCTTTTTGGAAAATGAAAAGCCTTCATATATACTCTCTCCTGAGAGAGAGAAGGCTAAAAGAGAGAGTGCCTGATCCCCCAAATTTTACCCCATTTAGTCATCAGCACTGCAAAGTGCTACCCTGCAAGAGGCTCCTTTGTACTTTGTCCTTTGGAGCAGCAAAGTTTGTTCTGGTTGTGAACTGAGGCTGAAAAGGAGCACTTTCTTCTACAGTCACTCAGTTTCATGCAAAAACTCACAGTATTAAGCAAAACGTCAGATCACAGATGCCATGTTGGCAGATGACAGAGGCTGTGGTTTGCCCTGGCAAGGCAGAAACCCATCATCTGGCCTGGTAGAGCAGCAGGGCATACCTGTCCTGAGAGTGCACCTGCAAACCTATCTTGGACTTTGCTTAATGTTTATAATGAAAGAAGAACCAAGGATGGAGGAGATGCTGTGCAGGAGACAAGATGATAAGTGTGAAAAGACTCAAGGGAATTCTTTAACTCTGGAAAAGCAGAGAAGAGTGAGAGGACAAAATAAAGCTATGGCTATGCAAAAAAAAAAAAATATGGGAACTAACAATATATCTGCCTGAGCTGCCCATTTTGTCATCTGCTGGAGGCAGAAAATCTGAAGCCTCCCACAGCAGTGTTGATGGTTGATGAGAAGCAACACACAATGCTCAGTGACTAGTAAACATCCACAGGGATGTCCACAGCAACATCAGGACTGTATATAAAGTAATGCCTCATTTATACAGGGGACATTCTTCTACCATATTTGCACTCCTGATAGTTTGAAAAAGTATATTCTTCAAATACCCACATGATAGAGCACGGTTTTGGTTAGAATTAATGCACAGATTTGTCAGAGCTCTCAGTTATTATGGAAGCTGTCAAAATAAGTTACTTAAAATTGAATAGAATTAAATGTTACACTACTGAACTACAGTACAGAATCTTCTACTATTTCGTAACTACATCAAAGGAAAAGAATACAGGAAAAGTCACAGATGTCTATGGTTTAGGAGGGTTCTGTTGCATTCCTTAACTGGACATCTAGTTAGTAAAAAAAAAGAGTAAAAATCAAAAGACAAATAATTTCATGCAAAGCATTTTCTGCTTGTTTGTATGGATTATCTTTTAATTCCCTAGCCTGTAGCATTTCATTGGCATCTTTCCATTGACTTTAATGGAAATCTTTACTATTGAAATGAAATACAATGCTGGCATCAGATTTGGGCTCTTTCTGGAACTCCTGCAGAAACAACTTATTGCTACCAAGACTGATAAATAACGCAGTCATTAGGAACACAAGCAGTCATTGGAACTTTCTGATGGTCTGAATAGAGGCCTCTGAAAGACACACATCTTAGGGAAAAGCAGGCAAGTTGCTAAGTAAAACCCATATTAGAATCTTTAGATAAGATCATCAATTTTGAAATGCTCCCCATCCTCCATAGTATTCATAACTGATGACTGATTCCTCCTCCTGCATAGTTAGACAGAGGATATATTGGTTTTTTGGAAGATATGCCAGAATCATGCCATAAAACAGAGGCAGATAAACATCTTTACATCATTATTTACAAATAAAACTTAGCAATAGAAAGCTAGGATGTATTCTTACCTTTATCCCTTGTTTTCCTGTAAGTCCGATTTCACCTTCTTCCCCAATACATTTGCAAGACAAACAGCAGCAGGTCCTCTCAGCAATATTGTTCTTAAAAAGAAGAAGTTACCGCAGATAAAAACTTATTTTCAAAAAATTTCCATATTGATTCTGCTCCTGCCCTTACTGGAAGCACCCACCATAAGAATACAACTGGACTTTATGCTTTATTAATAGCATGACTCCTTTGTTAGTCACACTTACCAAACTTGACACTTGTGGTCTGATTGTATAGTTCTTTTACCCAAGATCTTATTGTGTACATTGGTTCTTTATCAAAAAACTTACCAAGAACTTGGACAGCCTGCTAGCGATATCTGCCATGCCAATATCTAAGTGAGTTCCATATTCAAATCCTTTTCCAAACTCAATGGATCGGAGGTTTTGAATGTTGGAAGCACGTTCCAGAGCAACAGTTATAAGAGCATCCAAACCTAAGTATAAAAAATATGAAAATAAATTTAAGTTCCACTGAAAAATGGTCTCTGTACCCTATCTATACATGCAGCATGTATAGATGTATGTATAGATAAGTAAGTATCTATACATATATTATATATTATACTATAAATTTAAGTTCCATTGAAAAATGGTCTCTATACCTTATCTACACATGCCTTGTGATATGACTTATCCCATGGATCAGGTGAATGATACCTACTAGGAATGCCAGCTGTGAAAGCCACACTTTTGATGGTATACAATTCTGTGAGTGATTCAAATGAGGAGCTAGTGACAATGAAGACCCAATAAAAGGCTTGACATAAAAATCTTTCTCTTTGAATAAGATTAATGATTCAAAACCATATGGTGTCAAAATAAATATTCACTTAATCATGCAGCTCTTAGGAAAAATACAAGTTTTAGGTTGCATTTCTTTTTACATTAAAATAATAACAAATATTAGTGGCTGCAAGTCATCATTCCATCTGCTACAACAGCAGAACTAAAGCTGAGGTAGACGTCAGGGAAATTGCAGGCTTGAATTCTCTGTTTCTCCAGTCCAGTTCTGCTGTAAGAATGCATGTCTTTGCATTGATCTAAAATGACACCAGTGTGAAATTAGAGTAAGCCAGTGGCCACAAGACACTTCCTCAGGTTGCAAAGCAAGAAGCAAAGAGATACCCGATGCAGTAATGTCCTGAAGTGCTCCCCTTGAACTCAGATCATTCATAGAAACAACAGAGAAAAGTCTGTTTTTCTTTTGTAAGGAGAAAAAGCACAGTGAGGTTGAAAATGCAGTCATATTCTGATTCCAGGGCGAGACTTAGGGAAAGAGCGATACGCACAGAGGAGTATGCTGGTCACAGCAATAGCAACAATCAACATTTTTCCAGTTTTCTGGCTTGGTCCTGAGTCCCTTTTATACAGTTGTACAATGCAGCTGGTAATATCAGCATATTCAAATCCAAACAAACTGAATTTACTCTGATTTAAGTTCCCTGAATCTATCAGACAGACTGCTGACTCACTTGAACAGAGATGAGAGCAGTCTTTAGCTGAATGATGCTGCACACCTCAGCAAATGAAAGCAAAAACCAACAGAAATAAACAAGAAACATCCAAACCTAAGACCAAAGATTTTTTAAAATTTAATTTAAAATGTATTTTAAAACTCAATCCCAAATCACACTTCTACACCTAATTTGCTTATTGACATAGGAAACTGACCAACAACACACAGCACCCCAAGGAAAACAGTCTTTGGTACAGTTGAGCGAGCTGTTAGGCATTATCTATATATCTTCTCATCTTTCCCATGCAACTGTCATTGTGTCAGAAGAGACCTCGTGTTCTCCCCATTCTCCCCAGTTAATAGCATCTTTGCCAATAGGACTTTTATGCTCCATTTGACTGCCTGCACTCAACACCCTTGTACTCCATTCTTCTTGCCACTTGCCCGCTTTTCATAATAGACTTCTTTGCAAGGTTGTTGTTGGGAAAAGAGAGAAGAGACAACAGACATGAGACAACAGATGGGATTAGGACCAGTCACACACCAAACGGACTGGTACCAATTGAGAAGCCCCTTACATCTCCCTTTAGCAAATCTAGCCCTTTCATCTACAGTTGTGTTTTTCGCTCTTTCATGCACAACATTCTCCTGCACACATCAGAAGGGCTTCGAAGCTGAGACAGCTTCTCCATTCCTCCTGCCCTACCGCTCTGACCCTGGGCTCTGAAGTCAGGTGCTGATGCAGATACTGAAGCCTAGAGGGCAGAAGGGAAGATAACTACTCATCTTCTCCCCACTCTGCTAGGTTTCTGGGTGATAACAGATACTGAGGATGATGCAGATTGACTGGTGAAACACAAAAGATACATGTGGCTGTGGGAAAGTTAAACACTGTAAGAAAGATTGATTCAGACCACAAAATCTCTAAATGGGGAAGTCATCCCAAAGAAGCATTACTTTTTACTTAGCCCTATTATTAGGTGTTTCCATCCACAACTGGCCACAGACAAAGGGCCAAGCTACGAGGACAGTCTTATCTGGCGTTTCAATCTCATTCCAGTGGAGCTATTCTGATTTACATGGACTGAGCATATAACTCCTTTTATTTGCTGCTAAACTCCCTCTGCTCTTTATGCAGAAAAAATCAAATACCTGTCTCATCCCATTGCTAGGCCACTGGAGAAATACAACATTCTGACTTTTCTAAAATAGATACCTTTCTCTTTAAGTTCTTCAGATTTTTGTTCAAGTGCTTCTAAGTCATCGTCCACACCATCTGAAAATACAAGTAATACCTACAAAGACATAAAAGAGACAATTTAAATCATAAAGAAGCAAAGAACAACTGTATTTCAATCTTTCTTATTCAGTTTTGACCAAAGGATTTTGCATAAGTCATTACATTACCTTTTGTCGGGTCTCATCCTTGTTCTGAAATGTTTCCCAGAGCGACTGCAAGAACTCAACATTAAGTTGTGATGGTCTCTTGATCACAGCATTTGACAGGTTATGCCAGATAGATTCACTGTCGATGTAGAACTTTGTGGATATTGGAGTAACACTATTCTTCACTTGAATAGCCACGCTGCTCTGTGTCTTGGACCCAACAACACAGCTCACATCCCTTAGTAACAGGAGGGCTTGCAAAATCTCAGGGAAATGTTTTTCCAGTTTGGTCTGTCCATGAAATAAGCGGTGGCCTTCCCTCTGTGATGAGATGTCAAATCCCACAGTGATATCCACGAAACAAGCCACTGTTGGAAAAACCATAAAGAAATGCATCAAACAATTTTCATTTCAGGTAAAGAAAAACAGAAGAGAAAAAACACAACCAGGGGAGACCGATGCACATCAGCTAAGTAGGCAGGAGCCTCTGGAATCTGTCATCTCCAAGCCTCAGGTAGATTATCTGAAATGAATCTTTAGGTCTCTAATTCATCTAGAGATCTGTTAATCTTAAACCCACTCAGAAGAATTTTTAATTTCTAGAGAAAAATTGTGGAAATGAAAAGCATATTGGATAGATAAAAGCTGTTAAAAATCCCTAAATGCCTTTAACTGAAAATGTGTTCTGTAAGTATCCTTATATAACAAATCTGAGAGCCCATCCTCTTGACAGCAATGTCAGCATCTGTTTCAGAAATTATTTCACTGGGGGTACTCTCAGTTCATCAGTTTTTGCCCCTTCTCTCCCCTTATTCCCCAGCTACAGGCAATTGAGCAGGTATTATTTAGATCAGAGGGCTGGGGTTTTTTAACATGTTGTGCCGGAGAGTTAACACATAACTGATGTAGTATTCTCATTACTTTAAAAAAAAATGTTATGCCTAATGTTTAAGATTTGAGTCAATACCAAATCACTTCCCTTCTTTGCTCCTCATTATACTTTTTACCTGTGCTTGCATATCCATTGTGGCATGGACAGCTCTGCACAGTTAGCAGAGTAGGGGCCTCCAACTCTCAGTATGCATTTTAGCATAATTTCTCACTGCATGTGAAGTAATGAGAAAACCAGAAGCAAAATGAAAGCACATGCCACAAAATGAGAAGTACTGCCACCGTATCCCTTGTTTAATTAGATGTGAGGTCACTCTAATCTGTAGTATGACTGAGGCACTGTATGGGTATTCTGTGGGATTAATGTCTTTCTCACATTATTTCTGTCTGCAACTCAGGAGAAGAGAAAATACACATTTTTAGGAATTGCACCTATTGCTAGTAATGCTTTATTTCTGCTCTGCAATTACGGTAACTGCTTCTAACTTTCTCAAATTAGTGTTTGGATGATATGGCATCAGAGTTGCTGTCAACTCAGAAGCAAAACCTATTTTAGTACACAATGTACTTTCGTACTCAAAGTATGAAAGCTGTACTTTGAGTAAGGCAGTAGATGAAAATTATACACTCAAAAGCTCGGATACACATTTAAACAATTAAAACTAAAATCTTCAAGCCTGTGTTGTGTAATATCATTCGCTCAGCTCAAATTTGCAGAAATGAGAACATAAGCACCTGGGTAAGTTAATGAGGAGTACAGTAGGGTGTGAGCTTGTAGAAAACTTACTAAATTCACAGTAACTGTTCACTTGTGCCTTTCTACCCTTCCTGAAGGGAAGAAAATGGGAAATACCTTATATACCTAGGAAGGAGAGTACCTGCACGTGCAGCAAGGCAGAAGCTAACACAATGCAAACTGAAGTGGGTGGTTATTTGTTTCACAGCTCATATATGTTATTCTATGGACGGAGTGAAGAGAAAACATCCGAGTCATTTCTTTCAGCAATTTTAGAGAGACTGGATGTAACTAATTTATTCCACAGAGATCATAATCTTCATGCGACTGAGAAGAAGTTTTCTATTCTGTTTTCAGAGCGTTGCAGAAGGCCAACCAAATGTATTCTAAAGAACCACTCTAACTGGGACACATACTTAAAGCAGCACACAAATCTTAGAACAGTTTGGTTTGGGGATGTTTACCTTTTCTATTATCCTCACAAATAACATCAACCAGTCTTTTCTTTATGGTCTTCAAGTTAGGAAAATCATCAACGGCATATTTCCTACTTGATGATCCAGTTATCTGTGTTAGCTGGGACTGATCAACATTTCCCACGCCTATGGCATATATATCAACACCTTTCTTCCTCAGGCTTTCTGCTGCTCTTGCAGCTCTACTGGTTGTGCGTCCAGCCATGATTACCACTAAAATCTGTTGGACATTTTCATGTGTTCTGCCACCCTTTTCTGGTTGGAAGTTGAATTTCACTTTCTCAAGTGCTTTTTCAAGGTTAGTTTGGTGTCCTGTAATTTGTTTGATGCTTTGAATTGTAAATTCTAGTTCTGATCTGTTTGGAAAAATGCTTAGGTTGAACTCTTCTTTATAGACACCACCGTACAGTGCAAAGCCAATTTTGGTATTTTGACCAATAACAGCTGGATTGATTACACTTGTCGCAAAGTCCATCATTATCCTGAAGTTCTCTTCATCTATGTTTCTGGAACCGTCCATTAGGAACATAACATCTGCTTTCTTTGGACAGTCTGAGAAGATAAAGGAAAAAATATAATTAATGAAGTACCTAATTCTATGTCTACCATTAGTAATCCTGCCTCTACCTCCCACATCCTACAAGTGATATTGACAAAAAACCCCAACAAATAGATCTACGAAAAGAAAGTTAAGCACATAAAGTGTAATGTACATGTAAATTCAGACATCTAGTCCCAGAACACAAAACATACCCCTATAAGCATATATGTTGCAGAAAACCATAGGTATGCTTCCCTATTAGCTACTAAACAAACAAAATTACATTGGCCTGACCAAATGTCCACAGGGCAAGGGCACACTTCATCTCAGCCTCATGCAAATGCCTAAAGAAATCAGGTGACTCACACACCAACAATGCCTGTTTCTCTCCATGCTGGTTAGAAAGGGAAACTACAGTGACTAGACATGACAGGTATAAAGCTAAGTAAGATAAATCCCATCCTGCATGTATATACAAAATTGAGACTCTTCAGGATTCACAGATGAGGTGTCTCCGCTGTCTGAGAACTAAAGCATGCTTACCACAGCCCCAAAAGACCAACTTCCAAATAAAGCGCAGCAGCCATAGTTGCTTCCATTCAGAAAGATGGCAGAAGGAGAAGGTGGGAAAGAGTAGCCTACTACTACAAGAGCTGAACTGAACAAGCAGGAAACAGAGATGCTGTAATTTAAATCACATTAATCAGATCAGATTATGTTATCTGTATCGATCTGATAGATGCCTTTGCAAGACTTTTCTTCAAACACTGTTATAGGGCAAGAGGAAGTTGAACACAAGAGCCAATAGTTAGTATATACTTACCTGGTACTGAAATATCACACATATTATCTGTTATATTTGCGGTTAAGTTCTCAAGTCCTTCGAAGGTATCCACATAGAAACATTTGTCCTCTGATCCAGCCATTGTCAGAAGTTCATTTCTATTTGCTCCTTCAACTCCAACTGCGTAGATGCTAATTCCTTTGTTCCTTAGTCTCTGAGCCACATCATCCAGCCTGTCTTTATCGTGGGATTCCCCATCAGTTATCACTATCAGCACCTGGGGAACTCCTTTGCTCTTGCGGCTGCCACGTTCTTCAGTGAAGAACATTTCTGAATGGACCAGTGCCTTTGCCGTGTAAGTTGATTGTCCTAGAGGGGCATCTCTCTGGATAGCCTCAGTAATACTCTGTTTTGTAGTATACTTATTGAGGTAGAAGAGATCTACCGGTTCGTCAGAATATTTCAGTGCTCCAAACTGAACTCCATCTGGGCTGACATCAGACTGTTTCACCAGGGCAATTATGAAGTTTTTCATGGCCTGGTACTGTGAGGAACTTATGCTTCCAGAGCTGTCCATAACAAACACAATGTCTAAACGTTCCACTCTTTTGCATTCTGTAAAAGCAAATTGAGAAAAGTGAAGACTTCATGTTAAAATTATGCAGAATGTTACTGATTATTATAACTCAAGTCCATTTCTCAGAGATCTACTCAACGTCTGTATAACTTTGCTAACTGAATGGTGTTTGTAGAGATAACTGCCTCGTTATTATCAATAAGTTGCACACATGATAAGATTCTTGTTGCTTCTGAGACGGTTCAGACTGAACTTCATGATTCCAGTAGTCAGAGTAGAGTTAGACTAAACTGAATGTTTTCTTAGTTATCATAAATGCTGTCCTTTTGCTCTAGACATCACAGTACAGGGCTTATAAAGCAAACAAATTGTCATATTTCAGTTGATATTGTGGAAATATTTCTATTAGCTTACAATACTTAAATCTGTCCTTCCACAGGATTAACTGAAACTTTCCTCCCTCTTGCATACAGCACATTTTTTCAGTTCCTACTTAACATCTAGCAGAAAAAATCCAAATGTTTATTTCATATCTGAATTAAACATAGCAGTGGGTTTGCCTCCTACAGTCTCAGTGTTGTAGACTATTGCTTTGAAGAGCTGGGGTGACACCCTTCCTCCAGCTTACTCCCCGGAGGGAGAACAGTTTAGTCCATCTGAAGGAGAGCATTCTCCCAGCTGCAGACATACAGAGCAGCACAGATGATAGCTGGTGACTCATTATATTTCATACTTCCCTCTTTACACCTGATCTTTCTCTGAATAGATCACCTTGCATGTCTTAATGCTTTGCTCTTCTCCCAACTCTCCCTTCACCCCTAGGCAAAGAAAGGGAGCTTTGAAAGTTCAAAACTTGGATGCTGGATAGACTTTAGTACTGCGCTCGACAGTTAAGACCACCTCTTTTAAATGAGTGCAATTTCCATGACTAAGGCAGCGACTTTGATCCAAGTGTTAGCAAGCTACTCTATGTTCTACCTTTATATAGCAGAGAGAGATCAGGAAGTACACACCCTGTAAAGTCATTTGCAATGTCACAGAAATACAGGATGCCTTAGTGCAACTGACTTGACAATCATAGCTGCTACTCAGGTGCTTTTTAAAATCCTGTCTATCTCATGCTTACAAGCATGGCTGACATCCTTGAGAGCCCGGAGCAGCAGGACACCCCATCTGCTTCTTTTTGCAGCCTGATCGCTTTCACCATTTACACCCTCAGCTAAAGGTATCATCCCAAGAAAAAAACCAACCCAGTTCACTTAGGCAGACAGGTCTGTAAAGAGTATAAACACTGCATGCAAACTTGCCTACACCAGTGTGGTTTAATATGACTACATTAATTTAATATGCATATGGGGGAAAAAATAATTAAAGAAGAGAATGGTGTGAATTCTTAATTGGTTTTGACAGAAAAGACAATATTTGAGAACACAGAAGAATAATTTCAAGTGGGATTACAAATGCACTGATTGCACCCTAGTTGCCTCTGGGCCCAGAGAACTGCATTCAGTGACCATGTGGGCTCTTCCAACACTTCTACTCAGAAAAAAGAGGCTGAGTCATGGGAAGCTCCCTTTCTTGCTCCATGTGAGGTCCACAGAAACAGCAGCTGAAAGGCGTGCATAATGAGATGACAGACTTCAAAGGAAGGAGTGAGTGAAGCCTTTTCTCTGTAAGGTTTCTTTGCCCAAAGTAGAGACCCACACTTTTCCATGCAGGTATCTAATCTCATACACCTAAGGGAAAGAATCAGAGGCACCCAAGCTCAGCTAGACCTCCAGGGTGTGAACAGAGCAGTCAGAGCCCTCTAACCCAGAGTGGTACCTTAGGAGTCCTGTGAAGTGCCCCCCTCAGAGAGCGAGCAATGGGAAGCAGAAAATTTGCATGGGACGAACTAACACTAGGGCGGAGAGGCAGTCAGCTCTGTGATTGTGACACTTGATCAGTTCAGAACAAAACCCCCATGACTGCTCATGCATTAATAAATCACTGAAGATCATCATACTTACTGTCATCAGGAGGACTACTGCACATTTCAAAAATGAGGTCACTATTTATCTTGCTTAGAATATCAAAATTTTCAACATAGAAGACCCTCTCACGCTTCCCACTAATCTCTTCAAGCTGAGTTTTGTTTGCATTAAAAACTCCAACAGAGTAGATACTAATGCCCATATGTCGGAGTACTTTGGCAGGAGCTCCAACTTCATCCTGTGACTCCCCATCTGTGATCAGGATGAGAATTTTTTTAACTGCATGACGTGAACCACTACCAGCTTGAAAGTACTTAAGCATGAACTTCAGTGCTTCTCCCGTCAGTGTGGTGGACTGAAGGGGAGAAATCCCATCAATAGCACTGAGGATATCTCTTTTGGTGGAGTAGGTGTTGAGCTTGAACTCTTCCTTTGGTTTGTCGCTAAACTGGACAACACCAATCTGCATTCTCTCTGCACCAACATCTAGTCTGTTCACCAGCTCTCTTGTGAAGTTTTTCATTTTCCAAAAATTCTCATCTCCAATACTTCCGGAACTGTCCAAGAGAAACATGACATCAGCTTTCATTTCTTTGCAGGCTGTCAAGGAAAACAAGGTCTTTAAGCTTACAGGTTTTTACATTCTTTTGAGAAAAAACATAAACAGGTTAAAAAACCAGGATAAATTCAGAAAACAAAAGAAAGGAAAAAAATTCAGCACAAGCTTTTTCAAACTCTAGATTTTATTCGTTCATCAATAAGTTATGACTGTGACTAAATTACTTTACCCTCTCAGATCTGACCAAGGGCATTATTACCTTCATCAGTTGCAATTCCATCAGTCAGCATTAAATCACAGCCAAGCAACTGAAGCAGCATCTTAAGATCAGCAAGAAATTTCTAAAATAAAAATCTAAAGCCTGTGGCTAGTCAAGTTTTGGACCCTGAGAAACCTGAAAATTTTCTCTTCATTTCAGTGAGGTAGGACATAGTAACTTGTTTTACAGAAAGAGGTGAGCCAAACAACAGATAGGTACAAATGGATAGCCTGCACACTAGTGGGCCACATTTAAGCACATTCTTCCACTAATGTTTTATAGGGTTGTAAGAAATTAACCAGGGATGGAGGTATTAGTGCAACAAAACCTTTGCTTGTTTCCTGGTGAATGCTACTGTTTAAAGAATACTTATTTCTACATCATTACTTTAAATTGTAAAACAGTCTTATTTCGACTTCTCAAATCTCAATTCTAGAATCCTATTTGAGGGATATGCTGTACCTATCTATGCCTGATAAAAGATACTGGCTTGCTTCAGATAAGGAAAACAGCAGGGTCAATAGCCAGCTTTAAGGAAGATATGTTCAAAATTAGGTACATTCACAGACCTAGTTGTTCTACAGTGATAAGTGATTCTGGGTGCCTTTGACATTGGTAGCTCAATTTCATAGAATCATGGAATCATGGAATGGTTTGGCTTGGAAGGGACTTTTACAGATCATCTAGTCCAACCCTCTGCCATGGGCAGGGACAGCTTTCACTAGATCATGTTGCTCAAAGGCTCAAGCAACTTGACCTCGAACACATCTAAAGATGGGGTATCCACAACTTCTATCGGCAACCAGAGAATAAAGTCTGTAATATATAGGCAAGAGATTCTTGGTGTTTTCTGAACATAAGACCTTTTCATGATATTGGCCAACATTTAAGCTACACAAAAGTCACCATCACCCTCTTAAAACTTCAACCGTCTGACAGTGAAATTGTTTAAGCTAGAAAAAAAGATGAAATAATGAAATAATTTCTCTATCAAATCAAAAGGAATCTGTTTATTTCCTGTGTTGTCAGGACAAAGTGAAAGCATGGTCTTACCTTCTATGGTACAGATCTCTCGGACAACTTCATTTTTAATGTTTTTCAGCAAGTCAAAATCATGTACAAAGTACACTCTGTTTTTCATTCCTGCAATCTCATACAGTTGAGTTCTATTGGCTCCCCTCACACCAATGGCATAAATGTTAATCTGGTCTTCCCTGAGTTTCATGGCTGGTTCTTTCACGCTGTCCTGTGACTGTCCGTCTGTGAGAACAACTAGATGGCAACGCATTTCTGATCTCCTGGCCTCTTCAAACAGTGGCTTCATGTAAGCTAGAGCTGCCCCTGTACTGGTATTTCCACCTATTTGCCGAATATTTTCAATCCCTTTTATCAGATCACTTGCTGAAGTGTATTTATCAAGTTTAAACTCCAGTTCAGTGAAGTGTGAGAACTGCACGAGTCCAAATCGAACTTTATTCATTCCTATGTCAAAGAGCCTAACCATTTCCTTCAAAAAATTCTTCATATCCACAAAATCCAAGTAGTTAAGACTCGATGAACCATCAATGAGCAAATAAATATCAGCTGCTTCTGTGTCCAGGCATCCTACGTGGAACGAGAAAGTCTCCGTTACATCACTGTTACACACATAGACAGATTACCTATCTCCACTCCTTTGGTAATATATAATAAACTAATACATGGATAAACTATCTGGTAACAAAAAAGTTGGCAAACTTAACCTGCTAGGTATCTTAGGTGTGATGGCGAGAAACAAAACACTATTTATCTTGGGCTATGTGACTGCTTTCCTCACAGAAAACAAAAGTGATAGCTTGGAGTTTTTCAAACACAACTGAAATGCTTTTAAGCAAATACGTCCAGCAATTCCCGGGCTTCTGAGTACAGCCATCAGAATTCATCATGCATCATTACACAGCCATGTTAAATGTTTAACCAGCATGACTGGTTTTACAAGGAATAAGGTTCCATGGACTAGCAGCAGTCTGCTTAATGTTCTGATAGTCCACAGCAGGAAAAAACTGACTTTTAGTGCTCTTAGGCATAAAACCACTGGCAATATTCAATAAAATATCTAAGGCTGCTCTATTGTTATTACTACATCTAGACCAGTCTGAAAACTTCAGCCACTTCATTTTTTCCAGGACACACACCTTGATGGCTTAAGATCTGCCAAAAACCCCACGGATGTACACATTCTCAGCTATTTTCTAGGTCTGATCAAAATAAAGGTAGACTGACTGGACGGTGAACATTCCTAGGGAAATTTCATTCAGATGCAGCATCTTCCAACAGATCAAGCTCTAACAGTTCCTTAGTAGGTTTTTAACTTACTCTAAACTTTCTGCCAGCATTAGTCCTTCCTATTAAATAGTGGCACAAATGAACAGGCTTTTAATACTACTGAACTTTAGCAGTATGCTAATGAGAAAAATATGAATCCATGTTCAACTTTAAATATAAATTCTTCTTCTCAAAGGTTCAAACTGAAAAGTTCAGTTTGAGAACATGAGAAGGTTCTCAAAACCTCAATCACAGTTCAGGACAGTCTTCAGTTAAAACCCCTTAATTGGAAAGAACCAAAGTTACCTGGAAAGCTTTACCTGTTTTGAGAACCTCTTTTCTTTCAGACTGGACGTAGAGCTCGTGTTGTATTTGATTCAAGAGCTTCTTTCGAAAAATTGTATTTTGCCTTTGCAGATCAGAAAACACCTTGAGACTGGTAACATACTGCTCTTGAGGATAAGAGGCTATCTGGACCAGCTGTTGGTCAGAAGCATCTTCAACACCTATGGCAAACACTGTCACACCACTTCTCCGCAGAAGAGTAGCAACATCAGTCACATTGTCTTGAGAGAGTCTGTGGGTAACCAGAACAGCTATTTGCTCTACACCTTGCTTCCTTCTGCTCCCAGCACTTTCAGTAAAGAGTTTTAGCCTCGTGACATTAACAGCTGCACCGGTGTAGGCTTTTCCTGACCCAGCAGAAAGGTCCTTTATTATCTGCAGAATTTCAGCTTTGTTTGTATCTGTGTTCAGATAAGACACCACTTCTTGTCCATCAGTGTACATCACCAGGCCAATTCTTACGCATTTCTCCTTCACGTCAAATGAGGATGTTAGGTTTTGAAGGAATTTTTTTAATTCTTCGAAGTTTGACTTTGAAGTACCCTGATCAACTATAAATGCAATGTCAGCAACCAAGTCTCCGTCACATACTGCAGTGGAAAAAGGATAAGAATAAAACAGTGTGAGTGGCCATTTTCTATGCTGTTTCTATAATTAACTAAATATGGACTGTTATTCTTTCTTTTTTTTCCTAAGACAAGGGTTTCTGCTTTATTTTCAAGTAAAACAATTTTGCAAAAATATTTTTTAACCAAAGGTGATAAGCTACCAAATGACAAACTGATAGCACCTCATTTTAGGTTAAAATAAAAGACCACAAGACCAGAAAAGCTAGGAGATATAATAACAGAAGTGTTTATGGGTTCTATATGAAGTACATTCTCGTAACGTATTTTCTAGTGTATTGATCCAGAAGATACATATGTAAGGATACAGGTTGGACCATGTATGCTAAAAATCTTCACGTACAGGCATTTTTATTTATTTTTTAATCACTCACCCGAGAGAGAGAGAGAGAGAGAGATAAAAGAAAAATCTCAATACACAAACCTATTTTCAACACTACATGAAAAGTGTAAGTTTCTCAGCTGTACCATTAAGGATTTGATAATGGAGAGTCTGATGTAACTCCTTTCTTTCACACTTGCTAAAGGTTGTCAAAGACTATTCATTAATTTACTAATTGTTCAGGGTCCATAGTCTCATAAGGAGTTGTACTTCATTAACAGATGCTAGTTGTATCAAATATCAATGAGTAAAAGCAAAAAAAAATGACTTCATCCCCATTCCTTTTAGTATCAGAGAGTACAAGTGTTTCACACACACGTACACATGTAAAAGGACCAAGTTTAGAGAATAATTCCAAGCACAAAACTTCATGGGCATAAGTGTATGTCCATCTCATTCATATTCTTACTTCCCTATTTTAAAACATGCTAAGGCTTGACAAAGTATTTAAAACCCTGGGTAACACATTCCTATTCTTTGTTTTTCAGCAGTCTGTGTATCTTGAGTGTTACACAAGTTGATGGACATGAGAAGGTACATGAGGCCTAGAGTGGCTAGCATCAGACTGAAGGTCTAAGTCCTTAAATGTCATCTCCCACATTATTGATTTTCTTACCTTCTACTTCTTTAACACTATCCATTTGGAACTCTGCAATAATATTGGAGACATTTTTAGAAAACATAGGGAGGTCCCATTCCTTAGGAAAATAAGAGAATGGCTGCGTAGCCATCAAGCTCAGTTGTTGTTTCACAGCTTCACGTATCCCAAGGGCTATCACTTTTACTCCATTGTCTTGTAACATTTTCACTGACTCTGCCACATCATCTTCAGAAGGCAAAGAAGACAGGACAACTAAAACCTGATTTCTATCTGCTCCATTAACCGGTTCTTCGAAATACCTTTCATAAATGTATCGGAGGGCATTGCCAGTTTTTAGCGTCCCATCTTGCAATGCTTGCATTTCTTGCACATGCATCAACATATGCTTCTTTGTTTTATATTTGTCCAGTTTAAATTCTTCATGAACATCATCATTGTACTGGACAAGTGCAAGACGGTATTGGTTAGATTCCAGCGGCAGATCATATATCAGTTTGCTAATGAAGTCCTTCATGTAAAAAAATGTGTCATTTTCTGTGTCCCCTTGGCCAGGAAGCAACAGGACAATATCTGTAGTATCTGCAGAGGCCACACAAAAAAACAGCATTAACAATTTTTAACTAAGTCTCCAGACACAAAACCCACAACGTTGAGGCAATGAAGTGACGTAGTACTCACTCGTCAATAGTCTGGGAAGAGAAATCATAGAATCATAGAATGTGTTGGATTGGAAGGGACATTTAAAGGTCATCTAGTCCAACCCCCCTGCAGGGACAGGGATAGCAGGGACATCTTCAACTACATCAGGTTGCTCAGAGCCTCATCAAGCCTGGCCTTGAATGTCACCAGGGATGGGGCCTCCACCACCTCTCTGGGCAACCTATTCCAGCGTCTCACCACCTTTATTGTAAAGAACTTCTTCCTAATGTCTAATCTAACCCTACCCTGCTCTAGTTTAAAACCATTGCCCCTCGTCCTATCGCTACATGCCCTTGCAAACAGCCCCTCCCCTGCTTTCCTGTAGGCCCCCGTCAGGTACTGGAAGGCCGCTATAAGGTCTCCCTGGAGCCTTCTCTTCTCCAGGCTGAACAACCCAGACTCTCTCAGCCTGTCTTCACAGGAGAGGTGCTCCAGCCCTTGGATCATCTTCATGGCCCTCCTCTGGGCAGTTTTGATACCTAGAAGCTCTTCTACATAGTTTTAATTTTTTAAAAGTGAAAAAGTCTTTTCACTCTTGCAACATTTACCTAATGGGGTTCTAGGCAAATGCTGACTTGCCCAACATCTGAAATTCTTGCTGACTTTAACAGTGGCTGCCACATCCGTGATTCCTCAAGATCAGACTGTAACTTCATTTTGAGCAAACGGTAAGCTCTTACATTTCTTATTAAGGAAATTAATTCTTTATATTACTCCTAGTAAAGAAAATGCTTTCAAGTATTCAGTTTCTTTCAGAATTCTAATTCTTGAAAACAATTTAATTGCTGTGCCTTCTTTCAGTTACAAATATCAAGGGCCTGGATTTGGTTCAGATTTTGAAGTATTTCACATTTTGAAATACTTCATATATGAAAACCCAGCACAGGAGCTCTCATCCAAATAACTAATTCTTCACAGACCCTTTAATATCAGTTGTTATGGAAACGGAAATTAATTTTTCAAAGAATGGAATAAAACACAGAGCAAAAAAACATTCAGTGATTTTTTCTTAAAGGAAACTCTGCACATCCTTGTCTATTGTAGCCCTTTCAGACAAGGTGGAACAACAGGTTTATCCCCCAAAAGTTTTATCCAGAAATTTGGAAATTTGCATACAACTAAAAATCAGTATTTCTTTTACTTTGCAGCTCTTACCAAGGAGAATTTAGGCAGATGGATGAAACAATTGCCAGCCAGAAATGCTCAAAGCAGTAAAAGTCTCACTGCCCCCAAGCAGCACAACCACACGGGGGTTGCCTGAAATGGGACATGAGATCACTTAGCATGATCAATCTCTTTCTACTGTAACAAATCATAACTCTTCCTCTCCTTCCCTTCCCTTCCTAATGTCCCTCTAGATGACAGAAAAACTCCAGGAAAATAATGTTTATTCCATGCAAGGAATGTGTGGTTTAGGACCACCTATCTGACAAATCTCTTAAAAGTAATAAAAGTAATAAAAAGCTGCCCTGATCTCAGAATAGTATCTTCTAATTCCCTGCAAATGCCTTCATCCTATGTAACTCTAGTACTGTAAATTGAAATATGAAAATTATGCACTGTCATAATATCTGTAAGAAGTTCCTTACATCAGCAAAGTCTGACCTTCAGCCCAGAAATTTACTGTGCTGCTCAAGAGGCTGCATGCCTGTTGACTCTGACAGCTCTCACTCAGGATACAATTAGGGAAGAAATACGGCATGCACTAAAGCTCCAGTGCAGTCTACTGCATATGCCAAAACCTGTATTTCAGAAATGCAATACACAGTTAAAAAGCAGGAGCAGTCTAAAAAGGGGAGAGAAAAGCTTAAGACTAGAAGTAATCTTCCCATTTTATCTGCCACAGAGCTATTGCCTTAGTCCAGCTGAATGATAAGGAGCCTACTCCATCAAGGAAAAGCCCACAGGTGATATTGTGCTCTTTCCTTCTCTCTCTCTTCCAGCTGCCTCTCTGTACAGACCACACAATATACATTATAGATCACACATGCAATATTGAACTAGTGTTCAGAACCAGATATCTAGCCACAAGCCCAGGTGCAGTATTTGCTAACTGATGTTCCTTTTTTAATGCTATACAAAAGTTATCTTAACATTTGGAAATACAGTGCAATATAGTCCAATTTTTCTGCTTTTCTTTTCATTAGAACACTGAAAACATCATTACTCTCTGTGAGACTGACATTAAGTCAAGAATTAAGAATTATAGAATTGTCTAGGTTGGAAGGGACCTTTCATATCATCTAGTCCAACCATCAACCTAACTCTGACAAAAACCATCACTAAACCATATCGCTAAGCACTATGTCTACCTGTCTTTTAAATACTTCCAGGGATGGGGTATCCCTGGGGTTCAGACTTATACAAGTCTGAAGCAGAAAAATGAATCAAGCCCATGTAAAACAAAAACAGAAAATCCCAGTATTTGCAACATAGTTATGAGGAACATCCAGAAAACTGGCACGTTCGCATCACCTAAGTTGTATATAGATCACCGTTTTTCACATTATGGAAAATCATGTGGTTCTGCACAAAGGCCATACATAATAAAAGAAAACAAATGACAGTGCACACACATTTCATGCCAAAAGTAGCACAGCTTACCTTCTTGCACAGCTGTGTCATTGTAATCAGGTATACCTATTAAGTCTGTGATGTCTTCTTGTATAATATCATCAATGATCTGTGGCATATATTCTGAGAATTTAGGCAGTTCCTCTATCACTGGAATTTTGTAATGAAACGGTGGGGTGGCCATATCAAAAAGTTCATTATATGGAGCTTCTTTTGTCCCTATAGCTATGATCTTTACTCCAAGACTCTGCAAGCTTGCAGCAGCTTCTTGAACATCATCTTCTGAGTCTGCTGATGTCAAAATCACAATGATTTGTTGCTTTTCTTTTTCATCTGCTGACTTTTGGAAAAAGGTTTCGTAAGCCTGATAGAGGGCATTTCCAATTTGCACTGAACTCCCACCATTAAATGTAAATTCATTTCTGATATACTTCACCATAGGACCCTTTCTTCTGTAAGTGTCCAGCATAAATTCAGTGGAAAAATCATCACTGTACTGAGCAAGTGCCAGCCGAAACTGGTTAGGTTCTATTGGAAGTCTGTCAATCATACGGATCATAAAATTTTTCACATAGGGAAGAGACGAAGGTTCCATAGTGTCAGAGCTGTCAATTAAGAGGACAATATCTGTAGGGACTGAAACACAGAAAACTTATTTTGCTATCTCTTCTGAAGCTGTAAGATAGTCAGACATTGCACCTGTCAAGAAATGAGACTTTGAAAGACATTCTGCACCTCATTTAAGGGTGTTAATGACCACATAGAAAAATGGATGCCTGCAGATACGGAAACATCTAGTCAACTTCACCATGACAAAATTAACCAGATATTCCATCAAGTTGTAGTTTCACTTACCAACCCAACAACACACAAAGGAAGGAGAGAGGGACTAAGATATAACCTCTACCATTCTGCTCTGCCTGCTTACACCTAAATCAGTCCTAGGTGGTCTCTCTTGCACACAAGGTCGTTATGTAGGTAAAATTTTCCAAGAATAAGAGAGTTCACCATTTCATGAAAAACATGGGGGAATGGGCTAAGAGGTAGATTGCTAGCATGAAAAAGTCAGCAAAAAGGGCCAGAGCAAACAATGTTTACACATCTCAGGAGCCCTGTATGTGAGTGACTGGCAGCTATACTACCCTGCATGTCTGTGGGCATGAGTTGCAAGGTGGGCCTGCAGCCTACTTCCAGGCAAGGCTGCACTCTGGAAAATGACCAACCTCACCTCAGCTCACTCACTCCTCACACCTCCCCTCCCCTCAACATTTCCTTTCATACCTCACCTCACACTTCAGCTCACACCTTAGCTCTCACTTCACACCCCACACTTCAGCTCGTATCTTGAATTCCACCTCACCCCCAAAATCTCAGCTCACACCTCCCCTCACCCTTCAACTCGCCCTCCAAACCTCACCTCACCTCTCAAACCTTGCCTTACGCCTCACACCTCACCTCAAACTTCATCACACCTCAGACCTCACCTCACACCTTGTTACCCTCATCACCTTGCATCCCATATCATAACTTACACCTCAGACTTCACACGTTGACATCCAAATTCAGCTTCAGCTACTGGGCACAGAAGTTTCTTTAACCTCTCAAGCTTCTGGTCACTATCTAGAGCAAAAATGGTGAGCAAAGATTTTTTTCCCCCCATTAAGAATTGCAATAAAAAAAGAGGTAATAAAATACCAGTGTTCTGGGGAACAGATGCATGCGTTGCAAAGAGGATGAAGAACAAAGCCAGCAGCATCTTCATTTCAAGGCAGAATCCTTTGAGCATCATCTCTGAGGGAGGTGAAAAAAATGGCTACAGTCAGAAAGCTGAAGAAGCTATTTTTTAACCACACATGTTTATCAGGAAGAGCCAGCTCTGCTGAGGTCCAGGTGGATCCTGCCTTGAATTTTTTTTAAATCTGGGGGAAAGTAGAAAGCACTTAACTAGCCACTTGTTAATCAAATGGTAATTATTATTAAAAAAAAAAAAAGTGGTTTTTGAACAGCTATTAACCCTTAATGAATGGGCATGTTTGTGATTTCAGGAAGGCTGGGTATCTTATATTGAAATACTACTATTTTCCACACCAGGTTTTAATTCTGTTTTTTAAAGTAATCCATGCTGAGAAGCTTTTAACACAATATTGACAGATGATCCAGCTTCCGCTGATTTTAGTGGGAGTAAGACTGCACGCTGAGGCTTCATTTGTGCAAACTTGTTTTAGTTGATATTCAGATGAAAGTTTATGGAAATAAACTAACAACCAGCGGAGCCATTGCTACCCTGAACATTGCTCCTGCTCTTGATAGACAATATGAAAGGAGGCGGAAAAGTACCACTTAACAGCAAGCATTTCTATTTGCTCTAGACTGAATTTGAAGGAGGAAACCTATGCCAGATAAAGGCTATTTCAGTGTGCGCTGTGTTGGGCTTCCAGCCTTGCATGGAAAATGCCACTGTAAATGTCTCTGTGAGTGATTGGTCAGTCCTGACCCTCTCTATATATTGAAGCCCTCCACTTGCCAATTCAGTTGCCAGCCAGCAGGCTTTTAAAAGCAAAAATAATTGTTATGGTTTAAGAAACCTGCAACAATTTACTGTCGTTTGGACAATTACTCTATCACCTGATGATCCCTACCCACACAGGAAGGGGAATCGGGAGAAAGAAGGAAAGCTGAGGGTTGAAATATAAACAGATTTAATAGAATAAGACTAGATAATTAACATTAATAATACTAAAGAACCAATACTGATGCCAATACCAATATAAAATACACAAGGATTATACTCAGCCAATTCTATCAGCAGGAAGCTGTGCACTCCCAGCAGTGAACAGCAAATGTCAGACACTGCGAGTGCAACGGCTACAGGAGAACGGGAAGGGCTGAGGAGACCGGCACCAGGGCAAGACGTTCACAGGATCACGGCCATCAAGGGACAGAGAACGTCTTAGCAAACTTTCTAATTTATATTGAATGTGACATTCATGGTATGAAACAATCCTGTTGGACAGCTTGGGTAAAGTGCCCAGGTCTCACTCCTCCTCATCCCTGCACCTGGATAACTCAAAACCACTGAGAGCTTGAAGCCTGCATACCATAGCTGGCTATAAAGTAAATATTTTTACAAATTCAGACACTAAAGTCTTCTAAAAGTACAGTTTTCCCAGGCATTAGAAGAGAAATTAGTCCTGTGTTGCTCAAACCAGGACAATAATTCACATAAATAAATCTTATCTTGTAAATATTCCCCACAATCTCAGACTATGATCTGCCCATTCCTGTAAACATCCTACTCTATGGAAATACCACACCCACAGCTGCCTGCGCTTGGAGACAAAGCTGGTGCCAGCAGCTCTGTAGGCTGGGTCTGGCTCCTGGGAAAACCACTCACCTGCGAGGAAGAGCTGAGTGAGAAAGATCCTGAAGAAGCCCTGCCTGGATCCTCCACCCGTTGTCTCTGGGGGCTGCACTGCAGGTTGGTCCCTCGCCCTCAGTCCATCCCTGTATTACGCTGCAGGCATGCAGCAGGCCGGCACCTTCCTCTTCTGGGACACTACTGCCCTTTGACAGTGTCATCATCAGGGACTTGTGGTACGGCTCTAAGTAATTAGATACTTTCCCCTAAAAATTCCTGGAAAGCCACATTTCTTCCTTTTTCTGACAGCGTTGATAAAACACAGTCTCTTGCATAACTGTATAGGGAGGCCAGCTCCCAGTCCCTGTATTCTAAGGAGGAACACTGAAAAACCTGATATGGACGAATCTCTAACATCAGTGGGAGCAGTCCTTGCCCAGTACCAAAGGAAAATGGGCACCTTCAGGTGCCAGGTGATGAAAGTTTTGGCAAGGGGCTCTGTAGAAAATCTTTGCGGTCACTTCAGATAGCTAAAACGGGATACTGTGTTTGTATAACTTGATAGTCTTGTATTTTACTGATATTTCACATATGTGGCAAAATTCCAGTGATTGTCCACCATCCTCCATAGATCTGCTCTTGATTTACAGTATAACTGAGAATATTGTTTGGCCCAGGCTTGCTCTAGAAATGTTTCAGTATCAATTAAATCTGAAGTAATAGCTGAAATAATGAATATAAACCGTACTTGTTTTCACTGTTTTCATTTTATGTGACATCATAAACATTCTATGTAATCAAAATCAATAAGCTTAGTTATTAAATATCTAAACTGAAATTCTGCTGTCAAGCGTAGCAGAGCAAATGCAGGTTTAATAGAAATACCTTCAATTTTTTATCCTCTGTGAACTAAGGTAATAATCAATGTAGTCAACAAATGATGCCACTGTAAAACTTGGAAATATTTGTACAAATGGATAAAAAGTGTAATTAATTTAGGGATGCCTGCCCCTCTGTATGGACACAGATATAGTGTTAATTCTACTGTTCTTTTAAAAGATTCTTGAAGGAGAATTTTCATATTACTGAGCAATGTTTTTATGTATAAAGCAAACTTGCACGAAGAAAGGGAGGTTTGTTTTTTAAGGGTTACTCGTCAGAAGAGCAAAGAAAGAGAAGGGTGAAGGCACACACATGCTCCCAGGGTTTAGAAATCATGAGGTTCACACTGTATTTAAGGGTGCTGTTTTCCATCTCTAACGTATTCTTTCATCCTTTATACCATGTAAGGCAGGTAGAAAGATAGAGAAGAAAAATAATTTCCTCTGTGTCTACTGATGACAGAATCCTTGCTGCAATAATACATTTATTTTCAGGATTATTAGTATGTTATTTACTAAATATGTATATATCTGCACACATATATAGGTATACAAATGATTAGGAAACAATTGGCATAATTTGGAAAGACAGCAGACTCCCCCTAGAAGGAGTGTGATAAAATAAGTTAGTCAGCCACTGTGGGAGGAGTGATTCTCTGCTTCTGCACCACTGAGCTGAAGTGCTCCATAGTTTTGCTGGGAAATTGGAGGGACCTCTGGTGCTCCATTCAGGATTCTTCCCGTAACAGAGAGGAAAAGAAGCAAGAAGCACCATGCCTATGCTGCCCTGCACCTCTGCAGGAGCCAGGTCCACTGGCCAGGACTGGAGTGAGCAACTCCTCCAGAGGGGCAAAGAAGGAGGGGAATTCTCTTTCCTTTTGGAAGATCTTAGCAATCAGGTAGGTAGCTGTTTAAAAAAACCATACTAACCAGAGGCCAAATCTTTGTGAAGCCCTATCAGCCACAAGAGAGCACGAGTCTCTAAGAGGCATGTTCAGGAGGACACCATTAGCAAAAGACAGCTTATATAACCTATTTCTGCTCTTCCAGTGCCCTTAGAAGTGATATTTTTTCCAGATTCTCCCCATATAATAGAGTAGGATTTGTAAGTCTAAGGTTCATTGTTACATTTATATTTGTTCTACATTTTTTCAGTCAGGTGTCCTGGAAAGTGATACCCACTACTGATTTCCATGCATTGTCATTATATAGACTATTCCTTGTTCCTCCCACTCACAGAACTAATTTTTTTCTATTTATCAAATCCAAATGAACTAGCTTTCAGTTACCTTTTAAATATTTAAATTTTCAAGAAAAGGATCACCCAGCATTGTCCTCATGGCTAGGCCGTTTCAGCAAACATGATTAATGCCAGTGGATATCATTCACCTCCTATAATAACATTGCTTTTATTAAGCGTTGGAGGTCTGTAAGATTTTACCACCATTCACAAATAACTACATCAGTGTGTATAATAGATATAATCTGAAAGACTTCATTTACTTTCCCTAAGTCATCAGCCTTTGAAAATCCTGAGTGTATAGTTTTAGCCTCTGTGTGTATGTGTTCACAATTAAACACGAATATATACGCATAGCACAGAGGGAGAAAGAGAGGGAGGAAAAAAAACCAAACCCAAACCAAACCAAGTCCAATAGCTTTTAGGGAAAATTGGTAGCAATTTCAGAAACTCAAATCAAAGCTTTTGCAGAGTCACATATTAGAAAAATATAAAGAGACAAATTTCTCACAAGGAGAATTTTTTTGTTGCTGCTGTTTTTGTAAAGAAATCCTTTTCCAATGAGCAGAACAGACAGTTTGTAACACTTACCAGACAAAGGGAAAGGTGTCTGAACGGAACATTTCAGATCATCAGGGTTCCTAAATGGCTTATGCTGACTGATACCCTTTTATAGGTTTCAACCAATCGCACATGGGAAATCCTCCCACAATGGTATTTAATAAATACATTCTGGTGGTTTGGAAGCCTGTAAAAAAGATAGATATTTGTTGTCTTCCCCTCCTCCTTTCCCTTTTCCCTCCTTCACCTCCCACCCTTTTCTCTGGACCGACTGCTGTCCCGCATTCTTGGACTGCACTTTCATGGTTTCACTTCTCAAAATTCAGTACATCTGTAATATCACAGTGACTTCTAGGAATTTAAAAAACAGATTTAGTATATAGATGATGAACAGTTAGCCAAAAGCTGCAGTTGCTCTCTGTCTATGTAACATAAAGAAACCTGTTAATTTTACGCCTAAAATCAGGTGCTGTGAGAAGAAAATATATATAAAGCCTTATTAATCTATCTAGAGCCTTTGCAGCTATCTGAAAATATTTGTAGAGTAGTTGTAGGCAACCAAAATTATTTTTTTAATGCAATTTGTTGCTATCACATTTATTTCCACTTCAGGTTGCTAGTGGATGATATTGTAGGATGCAGGAAATAATTTTTAAATAATCACACAGAGTGATGGGCCTGACAGGACTAACTACTTATTTATCTCCATTGATTTTAACAAAAATTTCACCATTACAAGAATTTGATGGTAAATTAAAGCCTTGATTTACCAAAATCCTGAAATGCTTTCTGGACCCAGGGGCAGCCAGAGTAGAAGTAAACCCACAGGCTTCACCCCACAAAGGCAAAAGCATTGAAATACTCTCCCAAGTTATTTATGGAGGAGATGTATGATGTTCTCCCACAGCTGTGCTTCACCTTCACAGCTCCCTTCTACAGCTCCCTTCAAAATCACAGGAGTAATGGGGTTTTTTTCACCACTGCTTGGATAGGCAAGACTGCTCTGAGACAGACAGCTTTGGACAAACTCTAGTGTAAACTACAGCAATGCAATATTTCTGGGAATAAAGCCAGTAGCTCTTTTATAACTCCAGCAAGGTTACAGCCAAGCACTTTGTTTCCTCAGAAGCTCAGGCTCTGATAATCTATGGACTCTGACAGAGTCGACTGCCAGATACTGAGGGTAAGTTCGGCACAGCTTAGATAGGGAGACAGGAGCAGAATAAGGACGGGATAATTGCAACATGGTCTTTCACTACTAGAACATATTCTTTGCCAGCGCTGACAGTTCTGCATTTCAACGGTAATTATCCAGAGACCTGGCTCCTGATGGCCCTTCAGACATGCCCTTTCTTGCGGCCGCAGCTGCTAGCCCTGCCTTGCCTTGGGAATTCTGTGGAAACTCAGAGATTTCTTAGTGTTTTTTCAGAACTTAAAGCTGTGGTTTAAATTAGCCAAGAAACTAATTAAAGAGGAATCGCATGTTCTTTCCCCCTTAGATTCCCCTGGAGAACACTTGATCTTCTTCACATCCCTGTTACAGTAAACCCTTGCCCTCCCTTGCTGTAGATCTAAGTTAACTGGTTGTTCATGTGTTCTCAGCTATTTGTACAAGCTTGCAATAAATATCTGGAAAGATGTAATATACAGCTTCTACCTAACATGTTTTCATTCAGTCCGTGGTTTTCACAATCAAACGGCATATTTCTCAATTGAAATGGAGATGAACTTCCATTAGACACACTTTAGAGCTAGCAATAGGGCTTTTTTTTTTTTTTTAAGGGGGGATGGGATTTGGAAGTAAGTAATCCTTGATTTTCCCTAAACTCTTGAAAACTGCTGACAGATATCCCTGGAGCGTGAAACATGCATTCACCCAGAAAGAAAGCAGTCTGGGCAGAAATGGGTTATACAAGATGCTTCACAACACCACTTGACTCCAGAAAACAGTGGATGTGGATGGTGAAGGTGTCTACTGTCCAGCAGGTGCATTCAGGTTTGATGTAAGTTGGTCTTATGCCAGCTACCTCTAAAATCATTGGAATCTTTCCTTTGGCTTCAAGTGAGAGACATGGTGATGTACATCTGCTAACACACTGACCTGCAGAGTTGTTGGAGAGGAGCACTGCTATGGAGCTGCCAAGAAACTTACTACAGAGGTTCAGAGACTGTTTGGAGTCTCTGTTTGGAGTTCTGGAGAACTGTTCAGAGACCCTTCTCTCTTCTTTCGTTTTATGGGAAAGAGTAAGTCTCAAGAGCAGAGCACATTCCACATAGAAGAGGGCACAAAGACCAGTCTGGGAAGATAAAACAGACAGACAGTGGACATTGCAACAAAGCAGAGGTGACACCAACGAGCAGAAGGTGGCACCTGGATGAATTTCCACTTGCAGAGAAACCTCCTTTGACTAAAAACCCCAGAGTGGTGTTACTCTGTCAATTCAGATTCTCAGTTCATGAAAACTGGATTTGTCATTGACGGACAGCCTGATACGACACTAGCACCATCTGTTGCGGACAGAGTGATTAACTTCACTTGTAAGAGAGAAGTAGTGAAAGATTTATTAACATACAACGGTGATTTAACAAAGTTAGTAGTGAATGCAACAGTGTTTTACGAGATTCAATGACAAGGTATGCTTGACTACTTACTGCATAGAGGATAGCGTCAGATAAGCTGTCAGGGAGACCCTCCCGTTGAGTTACTAGGTTCAGAGAGGACCACCTTGCTTTCTAAACTCCTTCTCAGAGAGGACTTTAGGTGCGGCTGAATCCAATTCTAGTCCCAGACTTGGTCAGCGGTTTATGTCTAAAGAGGGGATTATATATGCACAATCAATCCTTATATCACTTAGCTAAGATTTCAAAGTTTAGCATGCTATTAGTCACTTACCGAGAATCTGCTGCGGTAAGGCATCTCTCATCCTTGAGGAGGAGAACCTTAAGTAAGCATCCCCACTTAAGGGGAGATCCTGGCGTGCAGCCCGCTGCCGTGCAGGAGAGCTCAAAGGGCTCTTGGGCTGCTCACTATTTATAGAGTAAAATAATTGATCTATAGTCATATTCGCAATGGAACAAAATATCTAGGTCCCCACTCCAGATAGTGTTTTGGCTGCATTGCCAGCCATCCCCCAAAGTTCAAGTGCAACTCATAACAACTCCCACTGATGGCCACGGCTTGAGCAGGAGCCAGGAGGGGGAAGGGGAGAGCACACTGCCACACCATCTCCAGAGGAGTGCCTTCACCTGACAGACCTGAAAAAGATCCGGACTGTGACAATATCCAAGCATGAAATTAGCAGCCTTTACAAAACTCTGTTACAGACTGCTACCAGGCTTCCACAGTAACACAGGCTTTGCTCGGAGATTTGGCCTAGCTGAAGGGAGAGACAGGAAAGAATGGCTGATGACCGCTATAACATACTCCGTCTCCAGAAGTGCAGTTTTATGTGAGGCTATAAAAAGGGCACAGAGAATCTCCAGTCTAGAAATAGCAAAAAAAAAAAAAAAAGTCTAATTTCTTGGTTGCAAAATATTTGAATTAAAACTTGCTAGGAAGGGCTTGCTATCATGTGCATGATTCCTTTGAATCAGAGCAAAGTCTATGTTTTTAAAGGGAAATTTTAAGTTTTATTTTAAGGGGAGCTGACGCATATTGCTCTGTATTCAGTGGCAGCTGACTTCGTGAACAGAATATATGCCATTATTTCACTTTATTTCTTCAGTAAGAAACATTCTGTGTATAATTTTTACAACTCTTCCTCCAGTTCAACTTTTTTGGTTTGATTTGGTTTGTGGTTTTTTTTCAAGGAAGCAAGAGAAAGCTGCTGCTAGATCTATTCTTGTAATTTGTAGTGAACCAACGAGGTCAAGCCTCCTGCTAATCCTTTTGGCTTTACACTTCGAAAGCAAGTTTTTCCAGGAAGACAGAATCAGTGCCTTCATTCCTAAAAATAAAACAAATGCAGAACAAATGTGTTCTTAAATGCCCTTTTGGAGAGACCTATTACTGGTTTCTTCTTATTTCTTCTCCT
Organism: Rhinoptilus africanus; assembly: GCA_013400135.1. Lineage (NCBI taxonomy): Eukaryota > Metazoa > Chordata > Aves > Charadriiformes > Glareolidae > Rhinoptilus > Rhinoptilus africanus. The sequence goes on from VXBO01005797.1 coordinate 314,202, forward strand.
CTTTTCCTCAATGGCATACCACTTGGTATAACACTGGTTTGCCGTGCTAGGTTATCAGGTATATCAGCATATGGTTATGAAAATGGAATCAGCCTCAGTGCAAGTTAAATAGTCTTTACTTCTGCCACTGCCACAACACAGCCAGTAATTCAGCACATTCCCAAGGGATTCTTGCTGCCTTAAGGGAAAGCTAAGGTTTGCCACGGTGCCAGTGGCATTCCCTCAACAATGACAGACTGCAACGTACAGGCTGCACTGCTAAAGTCACAGAAGTTTTGTTTTGGCCACCAACAAAATATAGGAATGGATCAGCCTCTGTGTCTCCCTTCCACTGCAGGGAAGTGTCTCACCCTGCAGATGGCCAGCCAAACTTCTTACATGAGAGCTCCCAGATCCTATCAGGTAAAATGTTCGGGCTTAGCCCTGAGACTTACAAAACTTTTGTTTTGTTTTTCCCCAGACCAGGATTATTTTGTCAGAAGTGGGTTAGGGAGCCTTAACACCAGCAGCTACATCAGCAGATCTGAGAGGGTGAAAAGACAGCAAAGGAGAGGCAGTCACCTCCCAGTTAGTACTGGGTGTGCAAAGGGCAGGCCCTCAGCAGTACAAGGGTTAAGGGACTTCAGGCACTCTGCAACAATTTATTGGTAGTAGAGGAAGCTTTACAATTGTCATTGCAAAAGTGGAAGCAGGCAGTGCGGCTGGTCCAGGACACCACAGCCCTTCCACTCAAGACAACACTACTAAGCACAGAGGTGAATCATGGGGAAATCTGCCTGCTTTCCAGGAGTTCTCAGTGTGGAGTTAGTCATGTCCCTATGCTGAAGTCTCTGAGGCTGGCTTGTCATGTATCAATAAAGCATAATGTGTCCAGCTGTCCTCTGTTCGGTTACAGGAAACCCTGCTTTTGGAACCAAAAGTGGTTGCTTTTGGCAAGACGTGCAGACTACTTCTTGAGTGAAGAGGAAGAAAGTAATGTAAATGTTTTGCTAGTTGTAATTCAAAGTTTTTATTTAACAAGAAACTTTTATGTATCCCTTATGACAGCGGCTGGATACCAGAACATGCAATTGCTGCTGCAAGCTTGCTTTCCAGATGGATTCACTCATGCAACCTGACCGCAGGCAGCAGAGTTATTCTAGAGAAACCAAGAGCAGGGCTTGCTAGGAAAGTTGATGTTCAGAGCTTACATATATTTGTATGTGTATTATATGTACGTCTATGACCTGTTAAACAGCAAGGGTGGATGGTTACTTAGCACAACAAAGTAACTTAATTTTGAAAGCAAACACAGCTCCCCCCTAGCCCTCAGTTTGCTTTAGAGGTCTGAGCAGTTCATTCCAAGCTGCCTTCGGATAACATTACTTCATTCATCCATGATTCCATGTACTTGCATGTTATGGGAGAATTTTACTTGAATGTCCCAAAATTACACATGAGGCTATTTTGCTCCATTGTGGACATGTGGGGTTAGTCATTAAGTAAAACATATTAGTTTAAGCCTCAGTGAAAGAGGTAGCAACAGGAATAGCTAATGGAGTAAGGAACCAGAAAAACAAGACATAAGAAGGGAAAATATTGAGCCTTTGTAGTAAAAAGGACTTCCTGACTGTCACACACTGGTAAAGACTTTGTGTCCAATTAACTGCACAAATCCCTGCTAATGGTTTTGTGTAATTTTTTGTGCAAAAATTTCTAATCACAATAGCTGGTTTGCTCTTGTGGCAAATTGTTTCATCCTACCTCAACAAGAGAGAAACTGCTGTGTATTTTGGCAGTTAGCAGAGTTCCCACAGAGGCAGTGTCTACATAGTCACAGAACCACAGCATCATGGCATGTCTGAGGCTGAAAGGGACCCACAGAGGTCATCTGGTCCAAGCCACCTGCTCAAGTAGGCCCACTTAGAGTCAGTTTCCCAGGACTGTGTCAAGACGACTTTGAATATCTACAGGGAGGGAGACTCCATAAGCTCTCTGGGCAACCTGTGTCAGTACTTGGTCACCCTCACAGTAAAAAAGTGTTTCCTGATGTTCAGAGGGAACCTCTTGTGTTTCAGTTGGTGCCTATTGCCTGTTGTCCTGTCACTGGGCACCTCTGAAAAGAGCTTGTCTCTGTCTTCTTTGCGTCTTCCCTTCAGGTATTTATATATATTGATAAGATCCACCCCTGAACCTTCTCTTCTCTAGGCCAAACAGTTCCAGTTCTCTCAACCTTTTCTCATATGTGAGGTAATCCAGTCCCTTCATCATTCTTGTGGCCCTTTGCTGGTCTCTCTCCAGTATGTCCGTATTGCTCTTGTACTGAAGAGCCCAGAAGTGGATGCAGCACTCCAGCCTCACCAGTGCTGACTAGAAGGGAAAGATCACCCCCCTCCATCTGCGGGCAGTACTTTCTAATGCAGCCCAGGATACAATTAGCCTTTGCACCAAAGGGACATTGCTGGCTCTTGTTCAACTCTGTCCACCACAACCCCAAGGACTTTTTCTGCAAAGCTGCTTTCCAGATGGGTGGCTCCCAGCATATATTGATGCAGGGGGTTGTTACTCCCCAGAAGCAGGACTTTGCACTTCCCTTTGTTAATCTAATGTTGAACAAAAAATGAGAAAGAAGTTCTTGAAGTCGCGCCTCTTGTTGAATTTCACGAGGTTCCTGTCAGCTTTCTCCAATCTGTTCAGGTCTCTCTGGATGGCAGCATGACCCTCTGGCATATCAGCCATTTCTTCCAGCTTCGTGTCATCTACAGACTTGCTGAGGGTACACTCTGCCCCATCATCCAGATCGTTAATGAAGATGTACACTGCTAGTCACCGCCCTCAACTAGTCTTTGCACCACTGATTACCATGCTCTGGGACCAGCCATTCAGCCACTTTTCAATCCACCTCACTGCTCATCCAGCCCACACATCAATAGCTTGCCTATGAGGATCTTATGGGAGACAGTGTCAAAGACCTTACTGAAGTCCAGGTAGATGATATCCACTGCTCTCTCCTCATGTACTAGGCGAGTCATTTCATCGTAGAAGCTTACTGAGTTGATCAAGCATGACTTCTCCATTGATTAATCCATGTGGATTACTCTTGATGATTTTCTCGTCTTTCATGCGCCTGAAATGGTTTCCAGGATTAGCTGGTCTATCACCTTCCCAGGGATCCAGGTGAGACTGACTGGCCTGTAGTTCCCTGGGTCCTCCTTCTTGCCCTTGTGGAAGACAGAAGTGACATCTACTTTCCTCCAGTCTTTAGTCACTTCTCCCAGTCACCCATTTGAAGATTATGAAGACTGAGTGGCCTTGCAATTAAGTCTCTCAGCTGCTTGAGTGGCCCGTGAACCGACTTATGTCCAGTTTGCTTAAGCATTCCCTGACCTGATCCTCTTCCATGAAGGGTAGCTTCTCCTCACTCCAGATTATCCCCCTGGTCTCCAGGACGTGGGATTCTTGAAGGCCTGTCACATGCTAGGAAACAGCACCTGGCCACTACCAGCAAATCTGCAAGCTCCAAGGCTCTATGGGTCAATGAAAAGAGCAACACTGACTTCTTACACATTGATAAATGCCAATTCCATTCAAATTCTGCACATTCATTGCACCTTGCCAAGATGCAATGGCATTCACCTCATGTCTTGAGGAAGAACCTAAGATTTGCATTCCATTCACACTGGGTTCAAATTATGTCCCAGACACGTACCAGCCTAATTACAAAAGACAAAATTTACCCCTTACTTTTTATAGATGAGCTGGGATCCTTTCTCATTAGAAAAGCTGGTCAATTCACCTGTCAGATATGCATCCAAATCCTGCATTAGGAGCTCGAAAATAACACAAAGCCTGAAAGCTGGACATTTCCCCTCAAACGTGCTTTTCTCTCTGTAACACAATCTGGCCCCATTAAATTAATTCAGATATGTATCACTAGGTCTAATTAATGTAAAATGCAATCTGAAACCTTTTACAAATTAGTACTAGATTATGAGCATTTTCACATCATTATAACCCTTGTAACAACAACAAAAAAAACCCCAAATAAGCAAGGGCATTAAATTTACTCACTTTCATTAAGTGGAACTCACAGGCAGTGTTTTGGTCCCAGGGATGTCTGTTCTCTGTTCATCACCTTCCTTTTCAGAGGACTGGGCCTCAGAATTCAGGTACTCTGGATTGCAAAACTTAGAACATGTGCATTTGGGTTGACGTATGGCAGCAGTAGCACAAGGTTTAGTAGATCTACCTTCTTGCACTTTTAAAACTACAGATTATATTAACTAAGGCCCTCAACAGCATAAGCATCACACACAGGTTTACTGTGGCAAAACTAAATTGCTCCCTGTTAAGCATGTGGCTTGACTCTCTAAATACAGCCTCTGACAAAATCCATAAAGAAGCCACTTCCTTGTTACACCTGAGAGGTTCGTGTTTCTTTTATAGTTTGGGAAGAATTTGGGATTGAGCAGGGAGAGGTTGCTCTTAATTCCCTCAACTGAGCAGCAGGTACATCTTCAGAAGACTGCTTTCATTAGAGGAGAGAATGTTATCTCATAGCAGACAACTATATCCCAGTACAAATAGTTGTACACCAGTTTCTACTGTGTTCATGGACTATATTGGACTACAGTGGGCTAATTCCTATATTAATTAATTTGTCTTTTAAAAGCAGGGTTTATTAGCATTGACACAAAGGCCTTGAGCTATGGTGTTTAGACTGCTCTCAAACTAGAGCCATCTGCAGGAGAAGACATATGGTAGCACAGGTTACGTAAGCATAGCTGCAGAAAGGCACCTGGGGGACAGGGCAGGAGGAAGGTCATACCCTGACCCAAGGAGAACACCACATGCTACACCAAAGCCCAGAGATCCTTCTAAAGTTCCACCATCCATTTAAAGCACAGACATTCAAAAGAATGACAAGGCTTCAAAAAAAGTAGGTGCTAGGTACTCCATTACCTAGAGCAATGTCATGAAGTTTAGTACCCATAGCACCAAAAAACATCAACTCAGATTTCTCACAAAAGACTTAAGTTCCTAGAAGCAGCAACACCAGAATATTTCACTGGCATCAGAACTTAATATTTCACAAAAACATTTTACCATCTGCTGAACACTGATTTGTCACAATTCAGCGAAATGTAACAGTCGGAGAAGTTGGGTCAGCTGCTCGCAAAATAATTCTTTTCAGATTTACATATGAGAAGCCACACTATGAGAATATGCTTACATCTGTTTCAAGAACTAATAGCAGAAGTGAAACATTTGAGAATGATTTATTTTATTCCCATGTTGGATTATTCAGAAAAAAAATAAAAAGCCAAGAATGACTCTACGGTAGAAAATCCTCTAAATCAAGGTGAAGTAAGTTCTAGTAAGTCTATGTCCTTTAAGAGCTAAATGCAAGGTATTTTCTATTACCAAGATAAATGCAAGCAAATGCATCAAAACATTTTGACATGTTTCGCATCCAATGTTATTTCATATAAATCTCTGAGGTATTGTTTTATTTTATTCAGTACATTTTAAAAGTGCGCATTCTGGTGGTTTTGGAACAATGTCAAGTTTCAATACTTTTATCCCTTTTAAACAGTACACCGTTGGCTAGCAGAAGTTGCTTAGTACTCAATCTGTTGTATCAGATCAACTGTGAAATAGTTTTAATTTTATTTTCTCTATTAAGTTTCTGGATAATAATTTCACAATCAAGCATTTCTTTCAACTGAAACATGGGAGCAAAATGGCTATGTAAAGCTCTCTCTTTCAATCCCTTTTCCCTGTCCACCTGATAGTATAACTGAAGAATGAATGTAATTTAAGTGTCTCTGCACTAGGAAGACTCTATACACAAGAATCCACATTCTTCTTGTGTTTCAAATCTATTTTTATTGCCTCCACAGCCCCCATACCAGAACTGACCACACATTTTCTGCTCTTTGTTGTAGTACCACTTCAGAACGTAATTCTGACATTCTCCACTATCTTGAACAAGGTCACATGCACCTGGAAAAGGCAAATAAGAGACACATTTAATGAAAGAAAAATTCACTGTTCTCAGTATTGTAGACTGGCAGATGAAAGACTGGGATTGGGAATGGCAGTTCATATGTCTCTCGTAAGTGGCTTAGGTCACTGCTCCCAACATCAGTGCAATGACCCTGGCTCACAGGAAATATTTTATTGGTAAAGCATAAACACTAACAAAAGCTAGTGAATTTTCTGTGCAACCACAGAGTTCATGCACTGGTTAATGAGAGCACTGATTCAAGTTTTTACACATGCAGTTAAATGACGAGACACATTCCATCTGTGCTCAGCATGTTTGTCACACACTGTGGATGTACAGCATTCCCAGAAGTACAATAGCTCTTAATTAAAAATCCAACATTAAAACAGTTTTGTAAAAGCACTGGTCCTCTCTCATCAGGGTTGGGGCTACCAGACATTCCCAGAACCATTTTTGAACGGAGAGGGATGAAAAACAAAGGGATGGCAGCTGTAGCAATGAGCTACCACACCCAAAGCTATGCAGACACCATTGCAGTTTTTTCACAGAAATTCTCTCCAATTGTAGTCTAAACAATAAAAACACTCAAGAGTGTTAAAAGAATGTTGGTGACAAATTATCTCACTATCAGCATCCCATATCTATTGTGTCAAATAGCAAATCTGCAAAGAAAAAGTCATAATTAGGAAGCAAAGTAAAAAACATGAAGAATGTCTATATTGTCAGGATATCTCTGCTGAGGGATCCCGTTCTTCCTGTAGGAACAGACTGTAGACATATTTAGTTCCTCTGTGTTGAGCTAAGTCAGCAGCAGGAGTAACTCAGTAATTATAGTGCAACTTGGGGATTTAAAATGATCTGCTGTTTTAGTAAAGAGGACTAGAACTTTATATTATGTATTACAAAAAGTTACAAGTCAAAAATAAGGTCATAATTATACCTGCAATTCAGCCTTTAATTACAAACTCTGCTGTATAGATTTGGACTGAATACAAACATATGGTGACAAAATGCTTTAGAAAATAAAATCAATGGAAATGCCTCATGCTTTATAAATATTCGACTGAGCCCTTCACAATTTAGGGTCTTTTTACTGAATTAAAAAAGATGTTCATATTCTAAAATCATACCGTAATCACTATAGGAAGCTCTAGTTTCTACTGTTGCCTCTAACTTTTCCTCATTCTCTTGAGCTTTTCCATACCCCTGTGGCTTTTCTCCTTCAGCATCTTCTGCTGTGAAATACTTATTCTCCTCATAATCATATCTCATTTCTGGCATTGTGTATAAAGGTTCTGTGGTCGTCTCTCCTATATTTTCCAGGATTCCACTTTCAGTTCTTTCAATGTCTTCTAAACCATGACCATAACTAGTTTCATCAGTTCCAGGAAAAGGCACCCTTTCAAGGAAAGGAAAAAGAAAACAAATGAAGTACTTAAGCACTACTACGTCCTTGAAAAAAATGGAGATGGTTCATTCCTTCTGAATACCATGAAAAAAATTTTTGATCCTGATCCTGTTTCTGTTAATGCTACTTTGAATATAACTACTAACCCAAAGGAATAAATCTTATGTTGAGATACACACTCAAAAAGTTTAACAGGCAATTCCAAACCTTTCAATCACAGATACTTGCTGTTGTGTGTCTCCCTGATCTAAGTTTTCACACTCTTCTTGAAGTTCAGGTGAAGGATAACTGTTTGTTTCTTCTGTTGGGAAAGCACAGATACCACGGGTGAGTGTTAAAGGCCTCCAAACCCCAGTATGTTTAATAAAAAGCACCACGTGATTTTTTTGGGTGTGAAATGGAGTTTGCATCTTTCAATAAGCAACACACCATATCTAGGTAGCGCTATGTCCAGGACAAAGAAAAGTATGTTAGAGATCAGCTACATGAGAATGACTCCTGAACCAACCTTTTATACTTTTGTCTTGCTCTGTAATATGTTATTTATCCTTCTATAGAAACTTTGACATCTCTGTACATGCTTCTGATGAGGATTTAAAATCAGTGACAATTTCCTTCTGATACTCTTGTTTGTATTTCAAAGCACCTAAAACCTGCTAATCTGCATGCATCTTCAAAAGTGAAGAAGTTCTTTCTCTACTCTACAGAGGAGGAATAGCTGCAGTAAAGAGAGGTTAATGCCAAATCTGCTAAATGTTTAAATTTGTAACTGCCTCAAAGCCTAAATAGTCATAAACAGCTCAGTAAATCTGGACCTGCCAATGGTCATAGGAGAAATGTAGGCCTCAATCAGGAATATAACTGTGTTCTCTTAGCTGAACAATGGTCTTTCTTTAGTGAAAGTGGAGTCCACAAAGCCACACATTAAATACAAACTTAGGGGAAAAAAACTACTTCAGACTTTGGCCTAAGGCACCATTAAAATATAATGCTGTTCTGTCATTACTGGCACTTCCAATAGTGTCCAGCATCGGCAGCAAACTAAAGATGAAAGACTGATTAGCTAAATTACGGCTAGAAACTGAATGATAGTGCATACACCCTGCCTACCTTTTTCTACACACCATTTCCCTTTCTTTCCATAACTTAAGCAAATGCCATTGCGTGCTACTTACGTTGTAGAAGATTTAGAAAGGCACGGCTAAACCTCTGAGCATATACCATCTCAGACACTGAAACCCTGCTCAGTGCCAGAAAATGATGGTCTGCAGGGGAGCTTGACAGCTCCATCAGCTGATTGTCAGTCACACCATTGCCAAGTGCAAGAGTGAACAAGGTGAAACCTTGACACTTGGCTCCAAGTGAAATCTCTCTCAGCTTCTCTCTGTCCCACGTGCTTGTTTTGCTTCCAACTATTGCAAATATGACCCTGTGTTTTCTTTGTCTGGGGGCTTTGAAAAACACATTTTCAACCACCCACTGCAGGGCAGAAGCAATGGCTGATGGCCCTTCCAGTTGGTGAACAGATTCTCGGATATGTTTCTTCATCAAATCTTTATTGCTGTATTTGACTAAATCAAACTCCAAGGCCACAGGGGTCTGGTTTCTGTCAGGCAGGAAGCCCCTTGGAGCCTGCTGCACCAGTGCCACTCTGATGCCTCCATACGATTCATTTGGCTGTGAGGAAACAACAAACTGATTGACCATGTTGCTCACAAAGTCTTTGGCTCTCTGAAACTCTTCACTGCTGATGCTTTGAGAGCTGTCCATGATGTAAGTGATATCCATATCCATCAGAACAGGGGGAGAAGAGGGCACCACACAGTTGGTACTTGGTTTGCATTTATCTAGAGAGGAGGAGCCAATAGGTAGCAAACTATTTAGCAACAAACCAAAAGCAATAGTTCAGAGAAAAAAAATATCACACAGTCCTATTCATCCGTTTTATTTATCTTATTTTTTTTATTTAAAAAAAAAATCAATTTAGCAACTTGAAATCTTCTTGTTCTAGTAAGGAATAACAGATGAGTCTTGCTGAACAAGGTTTTAAGATACCATGGGAAATTATTCAGGTATGAGAGCAAAAAATGTTCATAAATTAAAACTTAACAGATAAAAGTTCCCTTGAGAAATTTTCTTCTGTGAAAATCTAAAATTGCAAAAGACCCTGGAACAAACTATTTTTCATCTCAGACGATTGTTCATCATTCTGAAATATTATAATTTACTAGCTTTTCCCACCCTGACAACATAGAATTTACAGTAAACGAGCCTGGTTCCCCAGAATCATAATGCTATTTTAAGTGCATTACTGTTAAAAAGCAAATGCTAAACACAATAATTAATTCCACATGACTAAGATAGCAACCAATTAAACAGCTTTTGTGGTTTTGAGATTCTAACGCTTATCATTCATTGAAGGGAAAATTCAAATTGTAACTTCTCAGCAGTGGTAATCTGTAGCCAAGGAATGATCTGGCATAGAGGGCAAGAAGGTCCAGTTTAGAAGGGATTAAATTGGATTGAAGCAGGAATGCCAGAGACAGAAAAAATCCCTCTAAGGGGGTGAAGTTTCCATTGGTGATGACAAGAAACAGCCACAGCATTGTTTTGCAGCCATCCAAGAAGGCAATCACCCAGGGGCCACTTCGGGGCAGCAAAGCTGGTCTGAGTCCCCTATGCAGACACTCATAGGATTGGTGGTATACGTGTATATAAGGCATCACCTCTTAAAGCATCTTTGCAGACTTATGGCAGAAGGACTCTGCCCAGTGTATTGTTTATTGATTTTTTTAATATATATTAAATATATATATTTAAGCAAAAACATGCTTAGGGGGCACAATAAACATTCCCCAACATCACATGGCAAAATAAAATCTATAGGAATTTTTATTGAAAGTGTAAAAAGACCGATGTAACACCCAGAATTTGTAAAATGTCTTACCAAAGCAAAGTGTACAATATGTGATGCTCTTCAAACTTTCATCCTGTTGTCTTTCCCAAACAAATAATTGAAATCTTCCAGTATCATCAATCTATGTTTTAAAGCAGACATAAAAGTAACATTAAAAAGATATATGCGAAATACAGATGTTTTCTCTTTGTTCTCAATATCATTACTATTTCTCTGTTAAAATACTATCCCTAACTTGGTGGTTTCACTGCTATTGTAATATCAAACAGGTACACAGAAGACTTTTTCAGCTGTCATTCTGGAGCATTCTGACTGCCCTGAAGCATTACAAGGAAACTGCTTTGTGCCTAAATGTCTAACTCCATGCTGTCCCACACTGAGATTGACAGGTTAGTGTAGCTGCTAATGACAATTAATACGTGTTAGCACAGCTTATTAGCTAAGAGTACTGCTTTAAGACAGTCATGATACATTATTCAAAGCTAGCTCAAATATTTCTGCATGGTGTTGAATTTTAAGTCCTCTGTTCACATCCATTTTATACGTTGGCTTTCTGCACTTCCTAGATCCTAGATTAGGCAGGGATTCAACTTTTATTCTCTGTTTGTATGCATATGGCTACCCAGGTCTCGGCTGGGGTGGCTATGTGCTACTATGTGGCTGGGAGTCATTGTGAGATTGCAATGGAATGCAAATGTAAGAAAACCTCATGGTCTAAATACATATACCAAGAACTTCCTGTAAAGGTCACAATATTCTCTCCTTGACAATGCAGAGCACTATGTTCTGCCTTGAAAAATACTTTCTTTAAAAATCTGGGGAGACAGCTTTATAGGTATGAGTGGAAATCTCAGCACAGGTAAAAGATATTAAGATTTGGTTTGGTTTTGGTTGTTGGGGTTTTTTTGACAGTGAAGGGCTATCGCTTTTTTTCCTTTCTTAGTAGGGTGCTACAGAGTAAAATGGCAGTTTCTCGTATCTCAGCTCTTACTGGGACAAAGAGTAATTCTCCACAGTGAAGATGTTTTCTCAGGAGAGTAAATTCTAGCTTTAGAAAATTCTAGCATTAGAAAAACCTATGTGTTGCCTCAGATCAGATGAACAAAGACAGCCTTTGCCAGTAGAAGATTTGACTGCAAAAATGCTTGAGGAACCCTGAAGAAGCTCCAACAACATCCTACAATTTCACTGACCACCCAACCCCATCCAAACGTGATTCAAGGGAAAAACATTTCCTTGTGGACTAAGATAAATAAAAATGGCTGTAAAACACCATAATATTGCAGGAAATGAACCATGTATATGGATAAGCTAAAATTGTGAGGAAAGAAATAATTACTTCTTTGCATTAAACTTAAGCTTTGTGTGTGTTATATACAACACAACACAATTAACTTCTGATTCATGTCTGTAAAGGATGTTATAGATAGGCCTCTTCAGAGGAATTAGAATTGGCAATGACTATTTAAGTGACCTCCAAAGGGAGGCTCCTAAAGCAAACTAACCAAAGCCAGCAAGTATCTGTGGCTACAGGCTGACAGGATAATGAAGATCAAAACACCTGTGAACTGCAAGGGCAGAAGTCCATCTACAAGAAAAAGGGATGCTGTATTTTCTTGTGTGGTCGTGGCAAAGTTGGTCGCCTTCCTGCCGCTGTAACCATAAAGGAGAGCTGGGCAGTGAACTTTTTGCCTTTCTCCCTGCTAAGCAGCATTTTTAAACCTCTCTACTCTGAAAGCTGATTTATGGAAAGTTGGTACCAGTGTAAATACCAGATGTTATCATATGTATTTGGATTCGTAATCTACTTATACTAAGTAAATAAAATACTGATGTTTGCTCCTGTTTATCCTCTGGAAAAGCCCAGTGAATAAACTATAAGCTTCCTTCTCATATGCCAGCAAAATTTTTTCATTCTGCTAAATTAACATTCAGCCAGACAAATATGTGAATTGACTAATAGATACGAGGCTGCATGAGAATAAATGTAATATGAAGATTAAAGGGCTGACTTAGATGCTACTAGATCAGAACTTAGACTCCAAGTTTTGCACTTTTTGTCACACGTAAGTAAACATAGTTTCCTTCTATAAGGATAATTTTGAAGAAACAGCAGCTGGAAGGAATTTTATTTTGAAAAAGTTAAAACTGAGCGCAGATGACCCAAAAATAAACTGAAAAGAGAGAGAACATGGAATCATATTATGAAGCCTTAAAGAAACTTAAAATTGTTTTCTCTTGGCACCTGGTAGAATGGATTGCTTATTTTTGTTTAGCACCTTTTTATATGAAGTCGTATTTTAAAACAAAAGTTGTTAATTTCCTCCTGTACAAATGGCAATGCAGCTATCAAAAGGTAAGCAAATGGATGACTGACTCAGTTTTCTATAGTCTATTTACTTACTGAGAAGGCACGTCTGACATTTGGCACTTCACTGAAGGCAATAACCACTGGAGTGATATCCAAGGCACTCAACTCAAGTACAGCTGTGTTGATGGCAACACCATCCTGAGACGGACCATTGGCAAAAAACAGGGCAACTTTTCTTGTGAGGATGCCCTGACGAACACGTTTGAAGACATTTCTTGAAACAAATCTCATGGCTGCCCCAATATTACGTTTTCCAGTGGTTCTCTCTAGCGGTATTCTCTGGACTGCTTGTAGCAGCAAGTTGCCTTTTTGGAATTCTGAGAATCGGATGAGATAGCGCGTATTGGTATTGAAAGAAACAACGGAGACACGAGCACCTGTTGGGCAATTGCTTTCACTGATCTTAATGGTCTTCAGCAATAACATAACAATGTTCCTCATTCTTTCAAATGCAGCTGGTGTAACATCATCAGACATATCGAAGGCAAACACCACTTCAGTTGGATAAACTGGACATGTGTCTGTACATTGAAATTAAAAAAAAAAAGGTGTGAGAAACTTTCCACAACTCAAACACTGTTAGTTTGTTCTACAAGTCTATAAAAGAACAGACATGCAGAGGCCAGACGGGCTTACCTGATGAGCAAGCTGGAATGAAAAGGTGGAGAGCAAAAAAATTATTTTGGACTCGTATTCCTCAAAATAGTGACATATACACTTGCTTTCACTAAAAAGCCTGATCTAAGGCTCAGACAACTGACAGAATCTGTCCATGAGAGACAATACTCCTCTTCCACAAACAAATACTTAAAGTAGTGCAATTGTACTGGATGAGAATTAAAGAAATTGTTCTGGATTCTGCTGAGCATATAAGTCTGAAAGAGAATGAACACTTGAACACTCCAAATCTGGTGTGATTACAAATATTGTCTTCTCTCAGATAACTCCCCAAAGACAGTAGGCAAAATGCCAAAGAATTAATTTAATCTTAATTGAGGACAAGAGATATTTGTTACAGTTTTTGTAATTAAGAGATAGGAAAAATGAGCAAAAAGGGTAAGCTTGTTTCATCCATCTGCTGAAAACTCCTCACAGTTAACAACTATCAGTCATCATCAAATTGAGCCCATATACAAACTACCAGTCTAGAGGGTCTCCAATGGAGGCTATTCCATTTAAGAAGAGTGACTAGGTGGAACCAGCAGTAAAAGAAGATGCTCCCTACTTACGGCAGTTTTTTCGTGTAAAATTCACAAGTTCACAGGGCTGCAGGAGCAAAACACAAAAGCAATTAATCGCAAATCCCAGATCGTCCCAGACTGGGAATCTTACTATTGGTTTGAGCTAAGGTCATATCCCAGCTCCTGAACTAACTCCCACTACTGTAAATCCAGAATCTCACATTCCAGTTCCTCTCTATTTCAAATAGTACAGGGGCTCTGCACATGCTGCAGAAATTAAGGGGCTTTTTTAGACATGCTCTGTTGGCATTTAATTATGCTCTGAAGTATTAAGCAACCATTTTTCCATTCTTTATTTTGTGTACTAATCTGATCTATGAGGTCACCAGGCAATGGCACTTTCATAACAGAACAGGCATTTCAATAGCAACTCACATAGGAAGAATGAGGTCCACAAAGGAGGAGAGGACCTCATTTGGACATAGAACACACCCGCCATAGTATTGCCTGCAGGTAGTTGTCCATGGAAGGATTAGATCAAGCCCCTACTCAGAAGTGTTCATTTTACATGGGATTAGGATTCTGAAGACATCCTGCCCTGCTATTCCCAGTGAAAATAGCTGTTACTATGGAAATGCCTTCCTTTACAAGAGGGTGAAAAGTAATCCTAATCCTGAGCTGGTGTGTAAACTGATGTGAATGAAGAAACAAAAAAGGAATATTAACGGTCTAACAGTTTGTAAAACTTTGGACACAGCATTAATTCATATGCATAATTGTTTCTCAGTCCTTGATTATTCGCTAAACAGAAGCACCCACTGCACTCTGACAAGTGTTTGAAAAGGATATGCTTTTCTAACAGCTAATTGTGCTTATTGCAGTCAGTGCTTATAAATGGAAGATGACTAAAACTGTTAGTTCCATGCAGTGAGAGTTAGCTGTAAGGTAATAACTTACTTCCATTAAAATGGTGCCCATTGGTCCCTTGGTGCCCTGAAACAAATTAAACACAGGTCCAGAAAATCAGACCCTGATAACATATTTCCATCTATGACTCTGTAGCCCAAAGAAAATGCAGGCATACAGTCTTGCCCTGATAACCATTTGTGAATTTGACGTATGAGGAGACATCAGTTCCCAGCATGGATTTCTGTGGACCTGTTCCCAACAGAGTTGCAGACAACTTCTCACACCTATTTCTCAGTTCATTTTCCTTCCTGATTTTATAAATGTTCAATATTTGTTGCCCTTGAGGACCAGTATAATTCAGAATTGGATTTCCGTTCTAAACAGCAATTTCTGTGCTGTGATTCAGTTACCTGGACCTTACATCCTTTTCAACCTCTGATGTGTGACAGGCCTGCCCTTTGCTCTTGCAGGGTACAATCCCCAAAGTTCTACCTTGAGAGATCCTGCAAGACCATACATGCATCATGACTGCTTGACCAGCCTAGCTAGCTTTTGCTACTCTGCAGCCTTCTCCTTGGGTGCTGTGGGCAAATGCCAGGATTCCAAGCACCTTTTTTCAAAATAAAAGCATTGTTTAATCTTCATAACAGGAATAAAATACAGAATAACTTTTTCAAGACAGCTTGAAAGTTCTCATCATGTGTGCAATTCAGATGTGTAGCAAGACTACTGAAAATTCTCACTTATTCATAGGGGGCTGCAGTGAGATATACCAGAAAAATTTGAACTACACATCCCACAGCCGTTACCTTAGCCTCTCTCTACCATGACACTATAGTTTACCAAAATCATTTACTTCCTTATGTCCCGAAATTACAACCCCATCTCCATATATGTTGCTTCCCCCTCCAAGTAACCTTCCATTCCTCCATCTCCTGTCTGGGCTACCTTCCTCATCTACTCTGCTGTCTTGCTGTTAACACTATCACAGCCATTCCATGCTTTTATCTTATGTTTTCCAGAAGGTCCCAGTTCTTTGGTACTGTTCAGCAAGAGTTAACTGTGAGTTGCCTGAGCCCTAATGAATGTTACTTGCAGCAGCTTATGAGTGGTGACTGAGTTGTGCAGACTTGATCCATACGGATAATCAGGCCACCAAGTTAGGAAGGATGGGTAAAACAGGCCTATTTTGGCCCTGCCTACTACCTGTATCCCTTTCTGCATCCCTATCTCTTCCCACAGAATTCCCAGTTTCCCATTTCACTGATGGACTGCTACTACAACAATCCCAATCGGCCCATATCTCTCAAGCTCCACTCTCGCTTCTACATCTGATGAGGAGATCTTG
This sequence comes from Rhinoptilus africanus, assembly GCA_013400135.1. NCBI lineage: Eukaryota > Metazoa > Chordata > Aves > Charadriiformes > Glareolidae > Rhinoptilus > Rhinoptilus africanus. The sequence goes on from VXBO01005797.1 coordinate 330,325, forward strand.
AGCTTGAAATCTCTCTGAAGATTTCTTGAACCAGAGATTGGCATGGTCAACAGCTATCTGTCTCATGGGCACACAAGGTCTGTCTGTCTGTAATGTATGCGAGCAGACAAGCAGCAGGGAAGGCAATGCATTCCAACTGGCACTATTGGTCATTCTCGTGCTCAGCTTCATTAAACAAAGTGGGACAGGTACACTCATTGACCAGCACAGTGTAAGGACAAAAAAAAAAAAAGTTTTCTAAGTTGCATATGTCCGGTGGGCAACGTTACACAGGTAAAGATACTGTTACCAATAATGTTCCCTATTTAAACTGAAAGAGTAAGCTTAAGAAAGTTTAACAAGAAAATAATTAACAGTAGGGATTGTTTCCTGTCTCCATGGAGCTGATTTGGAGAACTACTGCAAAATACAGATAGATATATAGAGGGATTTTCCTAACTGCCTACAATGTTAGTCCTAAATACTACTGAAAACCCCAATCCTTTTTCCTGCTTAGCTAGAGAGTAAAACTTTGTTACATAAAGTGCAGATCACAGACACTGGAAAAGTACATCAAGACATCTGCTTGTACATAAGGATTAATAGGTTACTGTCAATTTAAGCTTTAAGTAAGTGCCTGTAATTGCAAGTCTGATTTTAAATGGCTTTTCTTTTTAAATGAAAAAATACATTGGCTTTCAGCAGAACAATCCAGTTCTACATTTTAGTACTCTATTCTTTTTTAATTAGATATTTACCCTGCCTAAAGTTGATACCAAATACTGCGGAAGAAATTATGCCCTGCATTGTATCTTTGCAGTTCCATTTCTGCAATCTGACACTGCTCACTGCAGGGAGTTGGACTAGATGACCTTTAAAGGTCCCTGCCAACACAACACATTCTATGATTCTATGATTTCCAACAGCAGGGGCTCTTGTGCATACACATCCACAGGCAAGAAGTAACTCTATACAACTGATTT
>VXBO01005798.1:30392-53823 GCA_013400135.1 Rhinoptilus africanus
GCAGCAAGAGGGCGGCGGCCATGGAGCCCACCTTCCCCCCCGGCATGGTTATGTTCAACCACCGCCTGCCCCCGGTCACCAGCTTCACCCGGGCGGCCGCGCCCCCCCCGGCGGCCCAGCACCCCCCGCAGTGCGTGTTACCTCCGGCCTCCGCCGCCGCTTCCTCCACGGCGGCGGCCGAGCCCCCGGCGCCTCCTCCTCCCCCTCAGGACATGACTTTCAAGAAGGAGCCGGCGGGGGCTTTCCCCTCCGCTCCCTCCTCCTCGCAGAGGAGCCCCTGGGGCTTCCTGCAGTCCCTGGTGAGCATCAAGCAAGAGAAGCCCAGCGAGCAGGAGGAGGAGGAGCAGCAGCAGCCGCAGCACCATCACCACTACGGGGGGCTCTTCGGGGGAGCCGGGGAGGAGAGGCCCCCCGGCCTGGGGAGCAGCAGCGGGGAAGGAACCAGCCAGAGCGTGATTCAGGACCTCAGCCTTCTTCACCACCTGCACCAGCATCCCCACCGAGACCTGTTACTGAGTGGCAGAGGCGAGGGCGCCCCTGGGAGCTCGGGTGAGCCAAAGCACGATGCCCAGGTCAAGAAGGCAAAGAGGCCAAAGCCAGAAACTCAGGGAATCAAAGCCAAGCGAAAGCCAAGCGCCTCATCCAAACCCCCCCTGGTGGGAGATGGAGAAGGTGCCATTGCGTCCCCCAGCCAGAAACCTCACGTCTGCGAGCACTGCAGCGCTGCCTTCAGGAGCTCGTATCACTTGCGCAGACATGTGCTCATTCACACTGGGGAGAGGCCTTTCCAGTGCAGCCAGTGCAGCATGGGTTTCATCCAGAAGTACTTGCTGCAGCGACACGAGAAGATCCACAGTAGGGAGAAGCCTTTTGGGTGCGACCAGTGTAGTATGAAGTTCATCCAGAAGTACCACATGGAAAGACACAAGAGGACGCATAGCGGAGAAAAGCCATACAAATGTGATACTTGTCAGCAGTATTTTTCAAGGACTGATAGACTGTTGAAGCACAGGAGAACATGTGGTGAAGCCATAGGTAAAGCAGGTGCTGGAATGGAGCCCGGGTCATCAAATAACATGGGTAGCTTGGCTGCGTTGTCTCAGGGAAACACAAGTTCCTCAAGGAGAAAAAGTAAAACAAAAAGTATATCCACTGAAAACAAAGGAAACAAGTGTAGCAGCAAAGTAACTGAATCTCAAGTTACAAGTAATGTGGCCATGCCAAATTATGCAGTTGATATTCCTATTGTGTCTTCCAGTGGTGGTCTAGTTGGCACAGGTGTAGAAGAACTTCAGAAAAAGGTGCCAAAATTGGTCTTGAAAAAAGGAAGCAGAAAACAGGCAGACAAAAATTACCTTAATTTTGTATCACCACTGCCAGACATTTTGGGGCAAAAACCGCTCTCTGGGAAACAGAGTGGCTCTCTAGGCCTAGTAGCCAACACCGGTGTAGAAACTGTTGGCCTTCTCCAAAGTACAGGTGGTAAACCAGGTCAAATAAGTAGCAATTACGATGATGCCATGCAGTTTTCAAAGAAAAGAAGATATCTACAAACTGCGAGCAGTAACAGTGCCTTTTCAATTAATGTCGGACACATGACTTCCCAGCAGTCCGTCATCCAGTCTGCAGGTGTTAATGTTATGGATAACGAAGCTCCATTATCCCTTATTGATTCGGCATCTTTGAACAGTGAAATAAAGTCTTGCCACGACAAGTCTGGTATTCCCGATGAAGTCTTACAGAGCCTTTTGGACCAGTACTCTCACAAATCAGAAGGCCAGAAAGAAGATCCTTTCAGTATAACTGAACAGCGTGTGGACTTGCACACCTCAGGAGAACATTCAGAGATGGTTCAAGAAGAAAATTTGAGCCCTAACTCTCAAACAGTTTCAAATGATAAGGCAAGCATGTTGCAAGAATACTCCAAATACCTCCAACAAGCCTTTGAAAGAACAACCAATAGCACTGGCTTTGCTTTTGGACCCAGTTTCCAATTTGTTAGCTTGTCTTCTACTCTCCATAACCACAGTCTGTTTCAAGACAAACAGATATACACTACATCTCCGCTTGAGTGTGGCTTCAGCCAATCCGTTACCTCAGTGTTGCCAACTGCGTTGCCAAAACCTCCGTTTGGGATGTTGCTTGGATCTCAGCCGGGCTTTTATTTGTCTGCTTTGGAGGCTACGCATCAACAGTTGACTCCTTCTCAAGAGCTGGATGATCTCATTGACCCACAGAAAAACTTAGAGACTTCATCTAACTACCAGTCGACGTCTCAGAAACTGACTGGCCAGAAGGAACAGAAAAACTTAGAATCCTCATCGAGCTTTCAGATCCCATCTCAGGAGTTAACTAGCCAGATAGATCCTCAGAAGGACATAGAGCCTAGAGCAACTTACCAGATCGAGAACTTTGCACAAGCGTTTGGTTCTCAGTTTAAGTCGGGCAGCAGGGTGCCAATGACTTTTATCACTAACTCTAATGGAGAAGTGGACCATAGAGTAAGGACTTCAGTGTCAGATTTCTCAGGGTATACAAATATGATGTCTGATGTAAGTGAGCCATGTAGTACACGAGTAAAAACCCCGACCAGCCAGAGTTACAGGTAAGGTCCTGACTGTGGCCAGGCTGTGGGGTCTTCTTAATGTAATTTTGTTTTACTTTGACAACACTGCCATTGGAATGTTTCTACACGGTCCTATTACGAATAATGTAACATGCCCTTTCAATGCAACTTTTCATATTTAGTTTATTTTGTTAGTGTGATTTTTTTTTTTAGATCTGTTTATTATGGTTTTTAATCAAAAATCAATAGATTAAAATAGTGGTTTTGTTCAAGTGACAATTTTTAGCAATCAAATTTACATTATATAGAACATCAGGGAATAGCCCAAAAGTTTAAAATGCAAAAAATTAACTTTGTTCCTAGGACTAAGGTTTATTCTAATTGCTTTACTCTCAGGAAAGTGTAATGAAGCGTGGGAATTCTATGCACCACTAGTGTATTGGAACTTCCAATTTACAGATAGTGACAAATATATCTCAGCTTTTTGAGGAAGGGATCTATGACATTTCAAATTGCTGTCTTTTACGTCTGGGCTGATCTGAAAGAATTTTGCTACCTAAATCTCGTTGCTGTTAAAGTACTCCTGTTCTTCCAGGTGATGCTCATTCCAGGCAGGTGGAGCAAATATTTTTGTGTCTGTACGAAGAGCCCAGAATGGTAGCTTTAATATAAACAATAATGTCCCCAGAACTCCTTTGTAAGACTGTAATTCCGTAAAGAGATTCTGTTGACACAAACCGTGAGAACAAAACGTGTGTGTCCGGTTCATGTCAGTAGAACCCCAATTTGAAACTACAGTCGTAATCCAGATACGCTTTTGGGATACATTTTTTATTATACATGGTTCAAAAAAGTTGGTCTCTTGCTCTTCCCCCTTTCCACATTCTCTTAGTGTAGAGAAAGTTCCTTCTCTTCCGTTGTGTTCCCAGTTCCTTTGGACTTGATCTTGTTCCTCTTCCCCTCCTTAATTTACACCTTTTTTTCCCCCTGCTTCCCTGCTCACTCTCTCACCCCAATTTAATAGCTAGTATTTAAAAAGATTTACATTCCAGAAAGTGCATATCTTATTGTGTACTTTCTGATGTCTTATGACGTCAGATTAAGAACAACGAACACCCACGTGTTAGAGAATTATGCCAAGGTTTCCATGTACGATAAGAAATAATATACTCCCAATTGTACATACGAAGGCCCCTGTCCTGCATCAGGATCAGCGAACGTGGACCCCTCTCCCCGCAGCGTACCAGTGGTGTCACTGGGGCTCTGTACGGATGCGGGGGTTTGCAGCAGTTCAGCATTGCAGGCTTGTCGGGCCTAAGGCTGCAATTCCATCAAAGGTTTCTGGTGATGGCATCAACTGCAAAAGTAGAACTTGAGTGGCTTGTTAATATCAACAGAACTTTTCTTTGGAATTATTGCCTTACTTTATGTATATTTTGTGGTACATTATTTATTATATGTGAATCCTGATTAATGCCTGTGGAGCCACGGAAACCTGCTAGAAATACTGGTGGCCACTCAAAGCTGCTGAAAGGCAGCAGCACTGCTCTAAACCACTTTTTGCAAATGTATTTTTTGATTAGTTTTTTAATGTAATTTTGGTGATGTTTATGCTGATGGTTTTTTATGTACTCTTGGTGATGTTTCAGTCTTACGTACTTTTCTGGTGTCAGGAAAGTACCAGTGGTTGTTTGCAGTCTTATTGTGTAATCAGCCTATTACAGGCTTTCATGTATAATAAAGTTATTAACATTGTGCAAGTGTAAAACACTTCTGTTATGAAAGTGGTGTATTATTAAATGAATTGTTACAAAAATCCTGGGTAATTTCTCCCGTTGTCCCTCACCACTAAAAACCGAAAGCTGAGCCCGCTTGTTAATCCCTTTTACTAGGTGAACTGTCTTTTTTTTCTTACTAATCTAGAGTTTGTTCTCATAGAATCCATATAACTCCATTAACTTTTTCTTTATACTTGATTATGTGCTTCACCCTATTTCAGTTTAAATAAGCAAACAACAACTGTGCTCTGAACACAGATCCCGGCCTGTTATCAGGGATGGGATAGTCCATAACCACTGTGTTGGCTTTTTCAGTACCTTTTCTTTTGTTTTACAGAGGTTACAATTTACATTCTTTATATTGTGTGTAGTAGAAGTTGCATATGTATTGTTCTGGCTGTTTGCTTTAACGTAATACTAATAAAACCCATTATTCATAAAATCATAAAGATATTACTTCTATTATCCAGCCACACGTTTGAGAACCTATTAGGGAAATGTTATGAGATTAAATTTTGAGGAGGAATAACATAATTTACTGGCATGTTTTCAGTTTCTTTTCTTCCTTCAGTTTCTTTGAGTCAGATAATCTGAATGCACTATTTTAGAAATCGGGGCTCCTATCTCATACCTTTAGTTTCCAAGGCAAAAAACCTAACACAATTCCTTAAGCTAAACCATTTGTACAACCTCATCTTTTTAAATCCGTGGGTTTTTATATATGATTTTGGTTAAAAATATATAAATTGCATATTGTTAACTTCAGAGACATTTTGTAATTGCTGGAAATCCAGAATGACACATATATAATACAGTTTTGTTCTAAGTAAAGATTTTAGAAAGTCCTCTATCTGTTTTTTTTGTTGTTATTTCCCCCCCCCCCGCTCTAACTTCTGCATTATAAGGAAATCCTAGTAAAAATAGCATTATAGCAAAGTACTTAAAATCATTTTAGGTAATCTGAAGATAGCTTGTGGACTTCCTTCATCTGTGTTTTTTCTTCAACTTTGTATATGAGCATAAGAGTAGCAGTGCTGAAGGTCTCAGAATAGTTGAGAAGGAGACTATTGAAGAACAGAAGACAGCAATTTGAATCAAGGCAATGACGCAGACAAGGTAAAAATCATTGGCACGCTGAAAAGCAAATAAGGATGAAAACTTTCCCAAGTAAATATGAAATATGCAAAATGTTTAATATCCATAACATTGCTAGGAATCATTTCAGGAAATGCGAGAAGAAATTATTGGAGTTACGTATGTTCTTTCTGCAGTTTAGCAGTTGTTCAAAACTGTTTCTGGATAGAGCAGAGTGAGACCTTTTCCTAATTTAATGGAGTTCAAATTTATTTTTATTTAAATAATAAAGGTTAAGGATATAGTAAAATGTATAGAAACTAGTGTACGGCTTTGCCTGCTGGATATTAGGAAGAACTATATGCACTAACCCGCATAGACTAAGGCTTTATTTAGGGATGTGATGGTGAGAGAAGGAAAAAGGAAAGCAAAATGCCCCTTGAAGTTTTTTCCCCTGCTTTAGTTCCTGGTTTAGTTGTTGCTTTGTTTTGAAGGTATTACAGGAGGGGAATGATAACCTGTTTCCTACCACTAGCAGGGGTATAAAGAATTTATACATGTGGTGACAGAAAATTATACATAAACTGTTATGCTTCATATTATAGTATAACATGGTTTTGCTTTGGAACAAGTGCGTTATGGTACCCTGAACTGTGTATGCATCTGTACGCTCCAAGCCACTAAAAGTGCATGTCTCACCTGCCTGCAGATGGTCTAGAAGAGCTAGATAAAATTTGTACTAGTTCCTGAATTATTTAAATTGAAAGAGACTTGGGGGTAGCGGGTGAAACTTTAGAGTAAGATGTTAGTGAAATAAAAGGAGGATGGAAAAAAGTGAAAATATGGTGGTGTGAAGGGAGACCATAATTTCATGTTTATGGACTGCTGATAAGAACACCTGGCTGGTGCCTCATGGAGACCTTAAGAAGATACTGGAATAATTAAATGTATTCCATTAGTGGTTTTTTGTTGTTTCTATTGTTTGGTCCCCCTCCCATCCCTCATATTATACCCATGAGAACTGTGTTTGTCTGAGTGATGCTTCTGCTTTTTTTCCCACTGACTAGAAATCAGAATTGTTCATTTGAAGTTGCAGTTGTAACTGTGGAAATGTTTGTTATATCTGAGAAGGTATGTGTGAGAACGTGTCAGTTACTACCTCAGTGCTTTTTATTGTATATGTTGAAGGGAGTCAGGTCACTTAAAAATGGAATATTCTGTTTTCAGCCCCTGCTGACTACCAGCTTTAACCATTTGGGCTGGAATTTTCCAGGCTTTGCTTGTCTCACACTATCTTTCTCTGGGAAACTTCTGCAAGAATTACTCATGTATTTCCTAAAATAAGATTAAGGAAGAAAACTTTCTTGTTCCACTGGCCTTTTCTTCTTTAAAAACTAGCTTCTTTGAAAACAAACCAGAATCATCCCCCTCTCAAGCTAGGACTTTAGGTTGGTGGGCGTCCCTCGTTGAATCACTCTTCTTCAAAACCTGAAAATAATCAACTAAGAGTTTTTGAGAATGCTTTTACGTTCAGAGATTTGAAAGTTTGGTGGCTGTATCTCCAAAGGTGACCTCTCCAAGATACTGGATCGGGCTATTAGAATTGTTTGATATGTTAGTTGAAGTGGTGATTTCTTCTAATGTGTCCTATATGGGGGTGGATGTTGCATATTTTCTGACTGGAATTTTTTTTCTGGCTTCTTACATGAACTTAGAGTCTTCGTTTTAAATATTATTCTAAGGTGATTTTTGTGTATTTTTTTTTTTTTACGAACGCTTAAGAAAATAAGCTATAGTATTGTGCACAGCATTTGGAACACAGTGTATATACCCTGTTTACCAGATCAACAGCTATGATGCGCCTTGTTATCCGTGTTGTTTAAAACATATGTCTTGTGTCCTCTTTTTCACTTGGAGTTAAAACACAGATTTATTTCAGAATTGTTTGTTTTCTCACAGACAGTAATGTCTGGCTACGTTACAAAAGAAAATAAACTTATTTTTTCATATCTTTATACTGATATTTTAATCTTAGGGGATTTATAGAAACTGATGCTAAAAATTTAGTTTTGAATGCCCAGCTTCATTGTGATAGCTATGACCCGGAGGGATAGGTACTGGAATTTCATTTCTTTGACACTGATTGAAGTTGAGTTCCTTGGTGTAAGACCCCTGCTGTTTCAAACTGTGTCTGCACGGAGAGGAACTGAGGGATAGTTACCAGCTTAGTAAATGTGGAATAGTTGATTGTCTAGAATCAAGTAGAAGCTGTGGGGCAGAGTCAAGGGGTAATTTAATTCTCTAAGGTGACCTAATTGCTCTTCAATCACCAGGTTGTCTTTTCCCTTTTCTTGAGCTTACTGTACGTCTGGCATCTGCAACAAGTGAAACGAGGTTCTGCAGATGGCAGCCTCATTAAGCACAGTCCTGCTTCATTCCCTGAGTGTTCTCATCCCAGTTGTTGTGGATACAAACAGCAAGGCAGTGTTGCTTGGAAAAAGTACTGTGTCATCATGTAATCAGTCTGTCATAACGCACATACAACATGGGGTGAATTGAGGATTAAAATGAAGGTTTAGTTCTGGTATTTTCTTAACTTATAGCGCTTGATTCATAATCTTTATAGTAATGAAAATTTTTGTATATAGCATGCTACTATATTTTCATACTGATACTTTTCAATGTTTTGTTTTCAGTAGATTTCCAGTGGATTTGGTAATTTTAAACCCAAGGCTGTCTGAAGTACTGGTATGACGCTACCCTAGAGAGCTGCCTGTGTGCTTGGAGACTTGGTCTGAAATTTTGTAAAATACCTAACCAGACTCAAAATGAAGAAAGAATTAAGAGCTAATTTAAGAATATATTTCTTTGATTATTTTAATATCTTGCCTTAAAATGTATTTTAAATAATGTCTTATTTAGCGCTACAAATATCAGAACATTCTGTGAACTAATGAGGGATATAATAGATAATATGCAGGATCTGCAGCAAGCATCAGATATTCTGTAGTAGCGCATGTGCCACCTTCGATGCGAAAACCTGCTTTATTTAAAGCTAGGTTATTACCATTCAGACTATTCCTGTGTTCTTGTTCAGAAGGAACCTTTACTTTGTGCTGTTGGCAAAAGAGATTTCGCTTTGATTTTCCTCGAAGATCAGAAGTCTGGTTGGTTTTAATCCCACAATTTCTCCTTGCTGTGTGTGCTTCTCTCTCTGCTTGTACTCTCTTCCCAGTAGATGGGAGGCTGGAGTCTTGACTGGGACATGATGTGTGCAGCTGCTGGCAATTATGTTGGTGATGGTGAGGATGGTTCAGTCTGCTCAAAGATTCTGAATATCTTTTTCTGGAGAGGGAAAAGCTCACAGGTGGGAGTTTTTTTGGATGTTTTTATGTTCTGAGATGAGTGGGAATTAAACCAGGAGACCTATTTTGAAGAGTAGAATTTGCAAAGAAATCCATAGGCAACTTCATGAGTGACGAGGTGTGAATCACTTTAATTTGCTTTCCTGTAATGGGGAAATATATAGATGTGTAATAAAACATCTTGCATGTTTTGCTGAGGCGCTTTAAATTATGATGGGTAAAATATGCCTATGGATCTTCTTATCTATTAAACAAAATGGTTCTCTAGAATATATTATTTTATGCAATCTTCTTAATATATTATTTTAGGAAGTGCTTGGTAAGACTGGAAAACAAGACTAATAAGGATTAGTTTATAGAGTTGAAGAGAGCTTTTATATATTGTTTTAGCTGTCTGCTTGGAATTTAGTGAGGTTGGTGACCGCACATTTACTTGTAGAAGCTCATGGCCCCATCATGTCTTAAGGGGCGGTAGGCAATCACACAGTCTTGGTAGAGAGAATGGGGCCTTCCTTTTGTAGCCGGGCTGTGGTCAGTGATTTGTAACACAGCACAGCAAACTGCATTTCTTGGAACACCTCAGGTTTTTTGAGGACCTGGCATTTGCAAGTATCAATTCACTTTGTGAAAATGAAATGCAGGTATCTGTGCCAAAATTCTGCTATCTCAGGCCCAGCCAGCTTTAGTCCCGGGGGTTATTCAGCAGTAATCAATGGAGATGTGTCACTAATAATCTTCACCCTATTTAGCTTAAGAAATTTGTCAGCCTTAGAAAGCTAGGTCAAATTATATCATGAAGCAGTTCATGTCCTTGGTCCATCAAACCCTATAACTAAACATGTACAGTTGGTGATCTTAGTGTAAAGTATGTATGAAATGTGTAGGTGATTTAAAAGTTTTTCCTGAGCATTCTTAATTAAAAATTCTTTTCGAGTTTACTTCTGTAATATTAGTCTGGGGAGAGGAGGTTTAAACTAATTACTCATCTCATTTTTTGCGAGATTGCAGTTGTTTTTGTGTAGGTACACTAAATTTGATTATTTATTTGTTTTGGAGTTTATAGAGGCACTTTAGAGTAAAAGTAGTTTCATATTTTGTTCTACATGGTTCTGGAAATCATACTTCACATGTCATCTTAAGAGTGGATGGCAAATGGAATGACTGCTGGTAGGTAAAATCATCGGTCTTTACTACTTTTAACACTGTATTCTGATGCTTGCATGTTTTGTTGTTCTCACAATGAAGCTAAATTAAAACCTCTGAGAAAGAGGTCCCTCTAATATAGCATAATGAAGTCTTTAAATGGGTACAGTTGTAGGTCATCATGAATAGGAATGCAGTGACCTTTGTCTTGACAATGGAGCTGACACAAGCTTCTCAAAGAGCTGTTCTTTTTTTTTATTATTTCTCCGCCAGAAAGGACACAAATAAAACAGAGGATCCCCCTTCTCCCATCAGTGAACAAAATCAAAAGATTAGAAAATGTATTGTAACTCGTCAGTTTGCAAAATCTAGAAATAACATGGAGTTCTTTCTCAATATAGATATTGTTAAAGGAATGATATGTGGCAAGGAGCTGGGAAAGATGGAAAGTAGGGGGGGGCGTGTATGACTGGTAAAGGGCCTTCTGGTTTCTTAAGATACTCTGTAATGGTTTGGTTTGGTTTTTGGGTACACAGCAGTGAGTCATTCAAAATTACCGGTAGCTGTTTATAATCTTGCATCTAGAAAAATCACAAATCTTTACGTCATTCATTTTCCACTTACTTTTATGGTATCTGCAGGCTTGTAACGCACTGTGGTGAAATATAGGAAGGCTCAAAATTCTTGGTGGCCTGTATAAAAAAGCAAAGCGTTTTGCAGAAAGCACGTAACATATTGTGGCTGTTTCCTAATGGGGAGACTCTGTTGCTCCATCCAACTTAAGCAGAGGTGTTTAAATTGCAGTGCTCAGCAATTTTCTTTAACCATGGAGAATCATTTGTCATTCTTAAATAATGGCACTACCCGCTAGTTTAGGACTTTCTCAAGGTTTCAGCAATGTCGATCTGAATTGTGCTGTCTCTTGTAGAGGAGAGGCCTGTGTAGCAGAGCAAACTCTAAAATGTGCGGTGAAGGTAATGCATGGAGATTTGTTCTTTTTTGTAAGAACTTACATCTATAGAAGTGGTTGTCTAGTATCAGAAAATGATATATATTTTTTTTTATCCTGTAAAGGAGTAAAAATAGGAAATATGTTGTTGGACTTTATTTATCCCAGGACCTGACTACATGTTCTTTTGAAGAGCAGCTTGTTTCCTTGATGGTGGATGCTACTCCCGTAAAGCCACAGCCTGGGTGAGCACCTGAATCAGGGACTTTGATTGGGAATGTGCCTCGTTGAGAACATGCTTCGTCAAAAGGATGGCTGTTTGAAAAAAATGAATATGTAAATTTAGAGTATGCACAAGTTATTTCAGAGCTATGTAAACTCAGACTGAAACAACAGTTACCCTGTAGTATTATAAGTCCTTAAAACATATTCCTGGAAAAGAATATGCTAATACCATATAAACAGATCTTATGTACAGTGAGAAGTGACTTTAGTATGCAAAGATCAAAAGATTTGTGGAACGGTACCTTAATACTTGGTTAGAAAGATTTAATTAACTTGTTCTCTACAAATGAGAAGACTTGCTTTATAAAGCTGACTAATTTGATAGGACCTGACTAATTTGATACCAGAGCCTTGTGTTCTTGCAACTTCATGTCAAATTCTCTGGGGGAAGGAAAGTGGAAATGATGATTTTTTTTTTTCCAGTGGAAAAAGTGTGCCAAGGAGTGAGGTAAATTCATAGTGAGGATTAAGTGTTATGCAGTTTCTGCACATGCTAGCAAAGTTATGGTAAACCAATGATTTCTACTTTTTTACCTTAATGTGCTAATATGAAAAAAAACCTGCAAGCTGCCATGCCTAGTGGTTAGCAGGCTGAAGAAGTGGGCTCAGGGGAATCTCATGAAGTTCGGCAAAGTGAAATTTCCAGTCCTGCATCTGGGGAGGAGTAACCCTATGCATCACTTCATGCTGGGGGCCAACTGGCCGGAAAGCAGCTTTGCTGAGAAGGACTTTGGGGTCCTGGTGGACAACAAGCTGACCAAGAGCCAGCAGCGTGCCCTTGTGGCAAAACCAGCTTATCTGTATCTTGGGATGCATCAGAGGGAGCATTGCCAGCAGTCAAGGAAGGTGTCCTTCTAATCGACTCGGCACTGGTGAGGCGGCTTCCTGGGCCCCACAGTACAAGAGACAGACAGACAGACAGAGTTACCGGAATGAGTCTGGCGCACTGGCACAAAGATTTGATTAAGGACCTGGAGTCTCTTTCATATTAGGAGAGGCTGAGAGTGCTGGGAGTGTTCAACCTGGAGAAGACAAGTCTCACGGCTGATCTCATCAATGTGAACCAATGCCTAATGGGAGAAAATGAAGATGAAGGCGGCAGACCTTTTGCAGTAGTGCTCACTGACAGGACAAGAGGCGATGGGCACAAATTAAAGCAGACGAAATTCCATCTGAGCACAAGAAAACACTTTTTTGCCGAGAGGGTTGTCAGATGCAGGAATAAGTTGCCAGAGAGGTTGTGGAGCCTCCATCTGCGAAGGTACTTAAAGCCTGACTGGACGTGGTCCTGAGCAGCCTGCTCTGGCCGACCCGGCTTGAGCAGGGGATTTGGACGAGGTGACCTCAAGAGGTCCTTTCCAACATCAACAGTTCTGTGATTCTCTATAGTTTTGTTTGATCGTTGGTCTGGGCCAAACAGCAGCGACAGATTTTATGCTGAGGAGACAGTATTTGTCTCTCGGAAGCTGTACAACAGGGTGTCTGAAAGTGCATCGTGTAATGGAACAAATGGGCGAGAGAATTCAAGATGTTGTTGGGAATCCTGTCACTATGGAGTGTTAAGCAGTTAAAGGTTGTTTCAGATGTCTAGCTTGGACACTCAAGTCTGCTTTAAATTGCAGGCATTTTCCATGACAAGTCTTCCTTAGTCTTTTAGTAAAGATTAAGAAGAAAAGACAGTGAAAGCATTTTGAAATAAAATCCTGTTTGTTTCCTTATATCTTACTAACTTTGCTTCTTTCCTTTCTTGTTAACTGTAGAAGGTTACCACAAGGAAACATCTAGCTGGCACTCATTTATACAATTTGGGAGATGGTAATTGCTTTTTTCCTCTGCTCCCCCGAAGTGAGCTTAAGTGGCCTGGCTTGAAGCGGCTCTCGCTCGGAGCTCATGCAGGAGAAAAGAAAAAAGCAAAGCAGGGAGAATGCAGCTTCTGGTTTTGGCTCAGACTTTAACTTGAAATCTTTCTGCTGGAGAAAGGCAGGCGCGGAGCATTATCTTATCAGTCTGTTGATAAGTTGTAACAGCATTAGGCTGTTTCAGGCATTGCTGTTAGCTGTTCTTCTGGTCACGGGCTCCGTTGTTGCAAAAGATTGTCTTGACTGGTTGAGCCAGATTTTTTTTTTTTTAACAGAAAGCAAAAAAATGATTAAAAAGGATGGGGATTAAAATGTGTATAGTGAATGGATGACAGCAGGCACATAAGTTTTGTATTCCAGATGTTTTTCAAGGCTTAATCAAAGCTGGATATTACAGCGATGTAATCTGGGTCTTCGGTGGGTCTGGTCTGGCTGTTTCTCAGGATCAGGGCAGTGATGCTAAGCGATGTTGCAGTGAATCCTGGGTTTCCATGTGGTGATAGAGTTATCAATGATAATAGGAAGCTTCATACTTTTTGTTCACGTATTGTGGGACTCTAATTAATGGCTTTTAACTGAGGTCAGCATTTTTCTGGCATAACAGCTTTTCATTTCTGTGCCCTACACCTCTTTTGTTTGTTAGACTTGATTTCATCACAGTCCTTGGCTTTTATCAGTGGGTGTTGTTTGGACTAACTCACTATTTCCATCTTCAACTTTTCTGGTTTCTATAAACAGTAAATCTTTGTTACTTTATGCTTATAGATGTATTTTGTCATGCTTTTAAATGCTCTTCAGTGCATACTCTGTGCGTACTTAGTTTGTCAAATATATGTAATGTAAATGCACTAAAAATTTATGTGAAAATCCCTGGTTCTCGGAGATTTTGCAATAGAAAGATGTTACATTTCTTTAAAGGGTGTAGGTAATGGACTAATGTTCCACTAAAATGTTAGAGGATACTATCCTCTGAGATGCAAACCCGTAGTATTGCTAAACACTGTGATTATTGATTTTTATGAAACTTTTTCTCTAATAACATGGAAAGCCAGCCCTTTATTCATGTGTGTCAGTCTGTGGTTACAGAATTTAGGGACTTTGTCAGAAAATATTTAACAACTACCTTCAGAACAAATTTATGGCTTCAAGTTGAAATCTTCATATTCTTGTGCGGTTTTCCTGTTCTTTTTTTTTTTTTTTTTTCTATCAGTCTAACCTTCTGTGTTGATACATGAATGCTGGTACCCNAAGCTGAGAAAACAGACAAAATGCCGCAAGGTGAACTTTCTATTGATGTTGTTCTAGTTCAGCAGCAGGTCTTGAAGACCTTGGATGACAAAGGACCGTTGTCATTTGAGCTAGCAGACTAACTGATGATAGTAGCTGGTCGTCATCCTCCGTGGAACAGGACCAGTGGAAAAAACATCTTTTCTAGTTGTTTTCACAGGTAGATGCTGTTATCTTAATAGTGATGTACTTGGTTATTTTGGTCTTTATTGTGGACCAGGAAGTAGTAACTCTAGCAGATGGAGTCTTGCTTGTTATTTTGTACTTGACCCATGTTCCTGCTACCTTGCTCCAGTCCTGCTTCTCTTACTGCAGTTCTTAACTCAGTAAGCAAATACCACAGTTGTCTCAGTCAGATCTCCCTGCTCTACTGGTCTTTGCCTCGCTTCCCTCTTGGCTCCCGCTCTGCTAATTCCATCATCTTTCATGTGTACCCTTCTTCCTCTTCTGTCCTAATCTCGTTGTTTCTGTTCCTGCATTCCTTGCATGACCAGTTTCTGCACTCAGCTACACGTTCTGTTCTTCTCTCTGGTTCCAGTTTCACCAGACTTCTGTCCCTCTGTGCTGTCTCCTTTTGTCTGTGTATAGATTTTATTCCCTCTGCATGAGATGCAGAGGATTGGTATTTGCTTGCAGCCTGGATGTCTTACCGCTGTCATGATACAGAGCTGTTGTAACTGGCCTTCACACGGATAGTTTGGTTTTATCCCTCTTGGCAGGGCAGGAGGCACATATTCTAGCATACTGGAGGAATAGGGCCGACTACTGTTTTATATTACATGGATGAATTTAGGTGGATTTTCTTGAAAATAAGCAACAGTGTTCCCCTGACACAGAGGATACATTCCTATTGAGACTCAGTGGTCTTTGAGAGTACCAGAGATTTCCGAAGAAAAAAAACCCTCTTTTTTTTTTTTCCTAGTTAAGACAGTGTATTTTCCATTATTTTTCATTAGCATTATTCTTAGAAGTGAGCAGGGCTTTCTGAATAAACACTGTATCTATTTATTTTCAGGTACACATGTGTGCAGAAAGAATCTGACAGTGTCAAATGTGGCTGATGAAAATGTCAGCTTGAGTGATCAGCTTTGCAATCACGAGCTCCTGACAAGATCTTGAAAGGTTTTGGGGTAACATTTTAGAAGGCAAACTAAACACTATTAATTATAGGATAGCACATCAGTTGAAATAATATTAAAGGCAATGAAGATGGACTGGACTTTTTACAACTCCCATTGAAGCATCAGGAATTGCATTGCCTTGGGCAGGTTATGTGACCAGATACAATAGCTAGTTTATCTGATGTTGCAAGTTCCATATTCCTGTAGATGAGCTAGTGCTGCAAATTATCCAGCTATAACACAATAATCCATCAGGTATCTACTCCTTTTGAAGGCTGTTTAATCGAATGAGCTGCAGTATAAGCAAGTTGCATGGTTACATATATGGAAGTCCCAGAAGAATGGGACTTGCTGATTCTCTTGCCCCTCCAAAACTATTTATTTTTTTCATTTGCAATGGAGAATTCTAGCAGGATATTTCATTCTAGTAAACATTTAACTTTTCTAAACAGCTGTATATAAAGCAAGCACCAAATTCATTCCCCCCAGCCTTTTTAAAATAATTGGAGCTTTATGGAGGATATATAGGAAAGGCACCTTCCCCTTCTAGTAGTATCTGCAGCCAGAAATGAGTTTAGGTTTGCATGTTAAATTGGTAGTATTGTGTTGATGAACTACTGTCAAAGTGTAGGCAATAATGAACAATAGTTTTGAGAAGTGTAACTGTAACTGCCCAGATCATTAATTAAATGCTTGCACAGTCTTTTTTCACTGAATAAAGATGATGATATGTCAATTGTATATACAATCGTATTTTTTTAAGCATTTTAATAAAACTTCCACAACCTGTAATTTTGAGTTAATCCAAATGAATTTAGCTTAAATTGGGAATAACCTTCTCATATTGCAGATTGACCACAGGAAAGGTGTTACAGTTTAGTTTGATTTAAAAATTTATTGTAAGCTAAAGCAGCGCATCACATACAATCATGTATACACCTTTCAGTCTGTCATAAGCCCTGTCTCATTGGCTGCTGCAGAGTGTTAGAGTGCTGTAGATAAGCATGGTAGGAAATTGTATTTTTTTATTCCATCTTTTTGCGATGAAAGAAGTAACAATGTGAGGGATTTTATTTAGTCTTACGCACTGTCAGTGGTCTTATGTTCTGAGGCTGCATTTTGGATGCTCCAAGGTGGCAGTATTAGTGAAGGAAGCCAGCCTACCTTCTGCAGTCCTTGGTTGCATGTTCACTCCAGCAAAAAAAAAGGCGACTCATTTTTCACATAAATCATGCTTTTCGTGCCATTCTTTGCCGCCTACCAAAGTACTTATCCTGGCCCAGGTGTGCGTGGGGGCACTGAGAGTACAGGACTAGTGTCTTTCTGTGACAAATTCTATTTAAATTGATTGTCCACATGTTTTTCTATTTTTTCCCATTAGTTTAATTGCTGATTGTTCCTTTTCTTTTGTTGTACTCTATCTAGAACTTCAGGTCAGGAGGTCAAGTCTGCTGGCATATTTTCTACGCCTTCAGAATGGAGTTGCCTCTGGCCCATGCATTCATCTCCCTCCATGTCATGCCGTTAGTACTTTCTCTGATGTGCTCACTTTAAAAGCAGTATTTATGGTTTTAGATACTCTCTTCAAAATATAAGCATGAATAATTTAATTTATGTGACATCACTGTAAGTGATATAAACATATGTAATTATGTATAGTATGCTAGGAAAGGATTATTTCCATTATAATGCCTGTTCTTTCTAACAGATTACACCGTCTTTTTACTAAATTCATATAAAAGTGAAGAAATGGCAGAGAGCTTCATTTGCAGTTGACCTTTTGAAAGTTGAGTATTGCTGCTTGATGTATGCATAGATTTTTCACTTCTGACAAGAAGAAATCCTGTGCCATCCTCATTTATAATGTCTAGACCTCTCTTTTCATATTTATATTATTAAAATAAAGAATATTCTGAGTTCTCAAAAATACTGCAATTCAAGTGCAGAATGTATAGTACTCAGTCTTTTGTATGTACAGGTCTGGAAAATGGCTGTAATCATACTATCTTAATTACTATGTTGCTACTTTTCTGAATAATGACTGAAACCTTGAAATATTGGACAACTAAAGACCATCTGAATTCCACTGTTTTTGAGGACATACACAGTTTTGACATGTCAAGAGAAGGAAAATTAACAGGCTAAATATTGGCTAAAATTCACTAATTCCTCAATTATTCATTCAAATTCTGATATTCTTGCTGAGAGAATGTCTGTAAATGTGAGAAACATGCACTTTCTAATTCTTTAAGAGTACAATGGTTGAGTTTTATTTAGACTCTACATTGGTAAAAGTTATAGAGACAAAATAGATAGTGGAGCCAGATTCTCTGCAAGTTGGCAGCTTTCTCAGTTCCAGCAGATAGAAGCACTTGTGCTCATAGTTATATCAACTACTTATTTTTTACATTAGCAGCTAAATCGATTTCTTAAGGAAGGGGATTTCTAAAGGTAATTAGGTGTCTGGAAAATAAATACATTGGTTAAAATAAATCTTACAGGTGCATCATTTTGTGATCTTACTGATCTTGTTATATCTCTAGAAGACCATATGGTTGTTCTGTGGGGTCTGATCCTGCAAATTGTTAGGTGAATGTATATATATGAGTATTAAGTGTGCTAATTGGAGAGCCTTTTATAGTCTTTTATTTTCAAAATTGCCTTTTGGTTGTATGTTGAAGGATAGTGAATGCATAAACAGCATCACTGAATCCCAAGTCAAACTTACGTGGCTGTTTTCTTGCCTCAAAATCTGATTTCTTTTACAAGACTTTATTAATAAGCTTCAATTTAAGTTTTCAGTTTGATATTTTTCTGATTGTCTTACACTAATATAGCACTGCAATATTTCGGATTACATATACAGCTTCATTCAGTGAAATTGCATTACCTTTGTATTATTAAACACAGATTTATATTTGGGGACTGGAACACTGAAGGTCTCTAAGTCCAATGTTATAAATGTGAATGTTTCTGCTAGCTAATATTTATGCTTTTTCTTATTTTCTGAAAGGTAATATTACTTGTTAGATACTCATAGTGAAGAGTTGAATATCCTTTTCTTTGTATGAAAGTGTAACAGTCTTCCTCTGACTGATTGTGCAGTCATGACATAGCTGAGGTGAAGATCCAACTTCAAACATTGCAAGATAAATCATTTCCACATTCTTGCTTAAGTGGCTATTTTAGTGTAGAGAAGCACATTTTCTGTTGAGTGTTAATGCCACTGTCTCCTTGACCCAAGGTCTTAACTGCTTTGAGCAAAGTAGATTTGGTAGTTAGTGTGAGAGTTTGTAAGTAAAACAGTTGTGCCATGTAGAAATTTTGAAATTTTTGTACCTCCTAGGATGGTCCATTGATAAAAGCATTTATACAAGGTATTAACAGACATATATTCATCTTTCTTATTTATAGAAACTGGGGTGGGGGCTGGGATCACAGCCATGTGTAGGCTTGCATAAGGGACCTGGGAGAATGGAATATGTTTCTCAACTCATTATTTTCCCCAGCTGCTTTGCTCTCAGTTTCAGCAATGATATCTATTAGCATGAGACATTCTGTTTTTGCTAAAAGGGGAGGAAGTGAGAGTGTTTAATGTTGCTTAATGGAAACAAGACCATAATTTTGTCTTAATTTTGCTGTTTGAGGGCAGCCTAACAATTTACTTATAAGAAACAAATCCAGGGAATTATTTCTGTGGCCTTAACAGATAAATCTCTATAATTTCATCAACCAGCAATGCTGGTTAGACTTCAGTAGCTTTATTGCCACTAGAAATATAGTGGAATTAGCTACAGTCAGGTACACTTAACATGAGCTAAAGCTGTGGCCGTTTCTTCTTTTCACGTGCTGCCTCTGAGGTGTGTTACTGCTTTCAATCTGCGTAGCAAGTCCTGTGTCCTGATGATGTTCCCAAGCTCCCCCAGGCAGTGGGAAAGCCTCTTTTGCCCCTGGATTGTGCCAGTTCATGGCATCGAATTTTTCCTCAAATGTAGAGAAGTTTTGAACATCTGAAAGGCCTCCTTGGTTTCAAAGAGGAAAAACATTTGCAGAAACAGGGAGAAAATATATGCAATTATTCTGCTGTTCTTTTGTCTGTTCATTTTTAGTGCTGCATAAGATAATTCTAAAATTGAGCTTTTACAGTGGAATAAAACTAAGGGAGCTCTTCCCTGATGCTACCTGGTCATTCTCCAACTATTTCTCTAACATAGAGCTGCCCAGCTTTATGTGCCAGAGTAGAAGGAGCGTGGGACACGGTCTCTGTCTGCTTCATGCTGTTCCTCCCTTTTGCAAGAGTACTCCTGCATATCTAGAAGAGAAGGGCTATGTTTGGAAAAGCCCCTTCCTATTTCTATTGTTTCCTCATCCCAAAGAATGGCCTTGTGAAGGATAGATGGCATTTGGCTTTAAAAGAATTTAATTGTTTTTAATTCAAGCAGCAGCTTCAGTGAATGGTTATCAGATGCCATCATGCTACTTACTTTTTAAAGGAAATGGAAAAATTTTCTGACACAGAAGCATCTGAAATGAAGCACTTGATTACCATAGTACACCAAGAGCGCACCTACTGGAAATATTGTGTGAGTGTCTTAAAAATAAAACATAGACTCATTTAGTCCTGAGCATTTAAAAGTAAATGGCTTAAAACTGAAGAGAATGGACGGAAAATGGGTTTTCCTGGGAAATAAACTTACGTGCTTCAGATTGTGCTTCGTGAACCATCTCGCAATGGCTATTTTAGTAGTGTGCATAATAAATGTGAAGTTAATATTTAGTAATGTGAACAATAATGTCAGCAGCAATACAGATGGGTAGTGACAGTCCAGCAGCATTTTCTGGCTGAGGGTACCAAGGCAAAAACTGTTATTACTCCACAATTGGCAAAGTATTGTTTATATATTTTCTCTTTCTTTCTTTCTCATTTCCTTCGAGCTGCCTGTCAGTCAACTATTATTATGCTTTTTTATGTCTGTGCATTATAAGGCAGACTTTCAAAGCCACTCATGGAAGATTTGGCTACATTAAAAGGATTTGCTTAAATAAGAAATTCCCTACTGGCTTCACAGGAATGCCCAAAGGAGTTAAAACATACGTGTATGTGGCAAATAGCTATGTTGTGGAGCATGGAGAACCACGAGGATGTAAGTATAGTATATTGAATCCTAAACAGAAACTGAAAAGTAAAAGCAAGTGTGGGGAATGTTTTGTGTAATAAAGTTCTCTAAGGATGCAAAGTAACTGCAGAAAAGTCACTCAATACCTTGCTTCCCTTCTCATTCCTCTTAGGCTGACATGTACACACAAAATTAGATTTCACTGAAAAAACACTGCTTTTTTTTCCTTTGGAAAGATATTCAATGACACCCGCTTAGCTGCTTCGTATTTCTAATCTTCCTTTTCCTGCCTTGAAATGAAAAGATTTGCAAAGCATCCACAATTGTGTGAAATGCGACAAAATCACAGGTAATTCTTGTGCACAGAATGCTAAATGCAGTGAATATATACTGAACATAGAAAGCTTCATGTGACAGCCTAAAGTAGTAGCTGCAATTGAAGATAAATGTATATTCACATACTCCGCATATTAATTGTTGAAGTTCTGGTGGTGCTGGTGTCTCCCATTTCCTTCCAACCTTAAAAATGATCTCTTTATAGTGGAAATGCAATGCTGGTTTGTACTTAATTTAAGATTTTTATATTTTATTGATTCTAATAAAAACAAAAGTAATTAAAACACAGGACTGGTTTCCATGTTTTTAGATGGAAGCTCTTTCAGAAGCATCTGATCTTTTTATGGCTGTTTGAATTAAACAGTGAAATAAGAGTTAAAACCAGGTTGTATTGCAGGATGAGTTTACAGTTCTCAGGGTTGCTAACAGCAGGTCGTTTGCACCAAAACTATTTTGACCATTTCTTCAGCATAGGGGAAATGTCATAAAGAAATAAGTATTTCATAAAGTGTTTCTGAATATACAAAGTATATTTAGTCTTAGTTTGCATATCCAATGTTATAGACCTTTCAATCATCACAAAGATTTTTCTTTTTGATAGTTCCTTTCAGAATGTTCTGAAAAGGAGGAGAAAAAAAAAAAGGTCTTTGAAACAAGGCTAAATTTGCATGGACTAAGTTCAATATAACATAGAAGCAACATGGTCTCAAATTGGAACAGAGAGGTGGAGACTTAGCTCTAAAAGTACTTGGTGCAATCAAAATGTTTGGTTTGGATTTTTTTCTCAGTACGACTCTCAAGGTTTTGATCTCTTTGCAGAGAAGATTGAGATTTGCAAGGGGCAAATTAGAGCCTAAATATTCAGTAAACCTTATGGTACTTAAAAGAGCAAGAATTGGAACATTTATTAATTGAACATAAGCATTAATTATTAATAGAAGCATGATTATTTAGGTTGTTATTTGATACCTTTGACATCTAGCAGAATCTCTGAAAACTTATTTTGATATTTGCCTTAACTCTACTTTTTTTTTTCTTCAGATTTAATACATTTGTAGTAAATTTGTAGGTTTTCAAATGTAGAATTTGAGAGTTTCTTCAGTCTTTCTCTGTAAAGCTTCTTTCCACCTTTTCTTTACCCTGAATCATCGTCTGCTAATAGTTCTTGTCTTTGCTTTCTCTGCTGGTCCAACTATTATTATGACCTTTAACATACAGAGGACAATTCCTTCTTTTCCTCTGTCATGGGCTTATGTACAAATTTGTGATTTGAAGAGAAACTATTTTTTCTTTTGTTACCTTTGGTCAGCTAATGCTCTGTATTTAAATTCTTAATTAAATTAAGACTTCTGTGCATGTAACTGCTATTTTTAAAAATAACACACATTCCATGTGAAGAAAATTCTTGCTTGCGGGGTGCTGGCACTGGTATTTCCCTTTGTGTCGCAGGGATTTTATATCATTTAATTTTTTCAGTGCGGGAGGTGGCCGTGCAGCGCACGGCGGAAGGAAGCACTGGGGGGCAGAGGGGCTCTGGGTTTGAAGCCAAGTCAGCTGTGTGCTTCCATGGGCTAAAAGTAAAAATCGGCAAAGTGGGGGAAGATAAATTGCTGGCGGGGAGGAATATCTTGTCTGGGGTGATTCTGAGACGTCATTGAATGGCTGAAGTACATATTTAATGTGTCATAAAGGAACACGGCATCCCATTTAGTGGAAATTCAAAAATTTTTATAGACAACAAAATAAATTAGATGACTTCTGGATGGCACTAAACACACAAGGGCCAAGAGTTCAGCATCTCTCCTGCTAAACTGCTTAAAGAAACATGTTCTGGTTAACTTCTTGTCCCTAAGTACATCACTCTGGGAAATTTCCTTTTTCATTGCAGCGTGTAGCTTTGAAGCATTAATTTATGTAACCTAATATTTTTAGGATGTATCTCCTTGGAATGGCTAATCTCTGCTATGTCCTAAAGGAGCCTACTCCACGTAGATACTGAATGAAAGATTTTTTTAAAAATTATTTTTTTGAGTTACCTCAAAATTAATCTTTGGGTGTGCTGTCCTCCTTTTGGAAAGTTCAAGGTCTGTTTTAATAAAAACAAGTGTGTGATTCATACCTATATTTTGCAGTTTTGCCCAGCCCATCAAACCAAAAATAATGAGGCCTACACATGGGTCTGCATTGGTTTAACATAATCAGTTTATTAAACAGGGAAAGCTTTAGTATGAGGATATAAACAATGGTCTTGGAAAATCCCAAGCAGAGGAAAATTGGCTGGTTTTCAGTTTTGTAGTGTTTACTTGCTTTTCCTATTGTGGCAATGGGTTTTATTTTCTCAAGCTTGTTTAAGCATCGCTGTCACTTTGTTTAACCCAAACGAAAACATCTCAGCCGTGAACTTACCTTTCTCCCCCCGGTAAAGCGGGAGCCCCTCTGCTGGGTTCAGGGCAATTACTGCTCATTTGCATGCCGGTGTCTGAGGGAGATGGGCAGGGTGGCGGGAGCCGTACGAGGCGCTAAGTACCGCGGGGGGGGAGGATGCAGCACG
>VXBO01005798.1:53864-68548 GCA_013400135.1 Rhinoptilus africanus
GGAGGAGGAGGGTTTTCCCCTGGTTTTTCCACTCGTTCTGTCCCTCCTTTCCTCTGGCGGGGGGGGAGGTGTCTCCCGTGTCGCATGGCGGGTGGCAGCAGCTGCTGGCGGTGCAGCGGCCGCCGCGGGGCTGTGGAGACGGGGCTGGGAGCCACGGGGTGGTTGGATCTCTCATGGAGATCAGCAACGGAAATAATGGAAACGGCTGCGGGAATTAGGTTTTCCCTGCCGAACGTTTACTGCAGGGCCCTTGTACTGGGGAGTGAAGGTGGGGAGGGCTGAAGACCAGCTGAAGGGTTGTGTGCGCCTTTGCCTTTCTCTTGGCTGGCTTCGGGGGCTCCGAATCCTGTATTTCCATTGCATCTTCTTTCCAAGGATTTTTTTGAGAGAGCATAAAGCCTGGCTCATTCCTTGGAAGTAATCAGCTTCAGCCTTCTGCAGTTTGAATGAAAATCTTAAGGCAGATTTACAAAATGGCCAACAGATGTGTTTTCCCCGCTGTCAAATGGGAAAAGTCATGGCTAAGATGCTTTTTTAGGATTTATTTATTTATTTATTTATTTATTTAATTCAGCCTGTAAGAAATGTTGTCCAAGAAATACTGGGGTGAATTGGGAGTTTCCATGAAGTTGCCTTTCAGTATTCTTTTAAGGGAATAACATTTATTACTATAATTAGTGCCAGGCGTTTCCTCGTTTCCTTGTATTGCACTCTGCTGCCAGAAATCTTGATTTTTCACCCAAGCTTGTGCCATCTGTTTTTAATTCAAATATTCAGTGTAATGGAACACTGTGTTATGGAAGTGACTGTACCTGTTCCCATTTACTAACAAGGTACATAGCTTGCTGACATCTGCATATGGATAGATTGGAAACTTGTTGTATCCTGCAGTCGTTCCTCCTTAAAGAAAAGACATGGCAAGGAATGAGCCCTCAGGAGCTACCGACTTGATGGCATTCACCCAGGGGTGGCGAAAATTCCTGTAATAGTTCCGGGGAGTCATAGCCCGTTGTTTGTGGGTAAACTCGGGTTGCATCTGCACAAGTTTTACTCTAATTTAGAGCATACTGTTATCAATTCAAGGATTCTTAGAGGTTTGGTTTTGGTGTATTTTTTTTTTTCTTTTTCCCGGTTGTTGTGTTTAAATCTGATTGCTTCAATCATTTCCACCAACTAGGCGATGCTGTCAGGTGTCTGTAGGTTAAGCTAATCATTGTATCCCAACGATGACAGGGTTCTTTCTTTTCCATAGCATGATGATACTGGATGTCATTCTTTCACTCCATGGCTTACAGTTCAAGGGGAGAATTTTATTGCAGAAATGATAACTTTCAGCTATTGCTTCTGGATTGAGTTTGTGATGACTCGGATATTTTAGTATTTAAATAATTCAGTTATATATTTTGTATAAATAGGTACCTAGTTATTATTTCAACTCTGTTTTTTTTTACTTTTTAATTGGAAAGAATTTTGCAGATAATGTTTAAGGTTTTTTTTATCGGTAATTACAGTAAACACAAGAATGTGCTGAATTTCTGTTCAGGTGACTGGGGAGAAGCTGAAGAGCTCTAGATATTACGTTTTTCTGCCCTAGGTAAGGAGGAAGGTAATGTGTTGCAGTATCGTGGAGAAGTGGCAAAATGAACCACAGCAGTTGAAGGAATGCGATGAACCTGGTAAATTATTTTCTTGATACCACTATTTGTAAAGGTTAAAAAAAAAAATTAAGAAAAAGGGGAAGCTCGTTTGGCAGAGTGTATTTAAGTGTGGTTTCCATCCTGCTTAGTGAAGAATCCTGGTAAGCCTGAATTGTCCTTAGCTTCTCCCTGCTACCGAGGTTAGGAAACTGTAGCAGGGGAGATGTGAAGAAGCTGTTCGCTGCTTTTACAGCAAATCAGCTGTTGTGGCTAGGTAGGAGGTAACCCAGGATTTGTCTTTCTGTTAATTTTCTGTGTCTTTCATGATGGCATCTGAGCTTGTTTCAAGTAGTTACAGGTGTAATTTATGAATGACTCAAAGATTATTTTTCTTTCTTTCTCTGAGAAATATGATCTTTAAACAAGCAAACTTTCTCTACTTTGTCTTTCATGTTTGGTTTTTATTACTCTGCCCTTTTTGACCTGAAGGTTTGCACCAGCTATCTACTCTTTTGGCCTTCAAAGTGTTTTACGGTGATGGTGAGTGTGTAATACATGTAAGCTGTGTGCCACAGGTTGAAAATAATTTTGTTAATGTATGTATTGATTTATAATTTCTATTAATTTCTGTAGTGTTAGCATGGAAGTGATAACACAAATATATTATCATTTACAAAGCAATGCATCCTGAAAAGGTGTTTAATATCTAATATGTATTCCCATGCATCAAAACTTCTGAAATCCTTTGAGTCAAAACTCCCACTGGTTACAGTGTGATGTTTGGTATTTTTTTTCAGTGGGTAGAATTTACAAGTTTCACTGAGCCCTAGAGACTGTTATACTGTTAATTTGAAATGTGTAAATAATAGAACTGAACGGACACATTTAGGAGATGGCCAGTCAAAATGTATATTTACTATGAAGTTTTGTTACTAACTGTTCAGTCTTGGACAGATGGAAAAAGTGGTGACCTGAGTGACCTGTTTGTCAAGTTTGCCTTGTTTGTTTTTCTGATTACTGATTTAGTTTGAATTCTTTTGTTCAATAGTGTATATAGAAAATTCCTAGGAAATATTCTGAGGATCCTGCATACTTATTATAGTGATATCAATAAACTTATACTGCAGAATTAAATACAGCAGCCAGCCACCATGGAACTAGAAGGTAAAGGAATTTTCTTATGTGATGCTATCTAAAGGACAAAAAGTGGAAAAAAATCAAGATGATTTGTTTTTATGTAGTTGTTTATGGGATATAGGCTTTTAAAAGAGTAAGTATGCGTTATTTACGAACTCAGAAGTGTTGGACCTATTTTTCTAATTGTAGTACTTGACGCTTTTACATTGGGCATTTTACTTCTATTACTGTTCTGTAAAGCAAGACTAGAAATGGAGGGTAGGAGATCCTTTGGAGCTTCTGAGCAGCCTATTCCCTTAAACTATTGGCTAAAATAATTTGAAGCAAACATTATTCCACTTTTACAGCCAGAAGAATGGTGGTTGTTGTCATGAGGATCACTCTAGAAGTTGTATTTGGGAGTTTGTCCAAAGATTCTAGCGCAGAAAATAGAAGTGACCTGAAGCGCGTTGCCTGAACCCAAGCTGTAGTCCTAAAACAAATTCTTTACAAGTGTTGACATTGTTTTCTTTTTTAACGTTGAACAATTGTTCAGAGCAGTATTCAAGAATCATCCTTAACTGTGTGTTTTCTTCTTGGATCATCAGATATGAAGTAGACAAAATAGCTAGAAACATGTTATCTGTGCTACCTAGGCAGTGAATGTCTGTGATTCACACACAGAGATGAGTGTCTTGGCTCTTTTCCTCATGTCCTTTCCTTTTTCTGTAATGGATTTATAATTTAACAAAGTGTAATTTTTTCCATCCAATGTGAAGTTAGGTTTATTTCCAGAATTGTGCAGATTACCTTTATCAGAGGACTAAGTTTGGATTATTATTTTACTTCATGCCAGTATTTGTTATGTGCTAGTGGGTTTATAAACACAAAAAAGATGTTATCTTCTCCAAAAAAGGCTAAAATATAATGCCATAGCCAGAACTCCACTGTTTTGATTGACATCATTAACATACATTGTCATACACTTATTTTCAGTGGTGAATAACTGTTGAATTAAAGCCACTGATCTGAAACTTTACTTGACTACTTGAAAAATTTCAGCAGGAAGCATTTGTTTTCAGATGTGAAGTTAGTGTAAAATAGGTAGTTTTGCCCATTTTGACATTCTTATGTTTATTTTCTTTGAACTAACACAGTCTCACAGATGTATTTTTGAAATAATGAACTGGTTGTTTCATTATTGTTACGAAATCTTGTATGAATTTAGAAAGTTAGAAACTTGGGGCTTTGACTGCCTGTGGGCTGGGCTGCCGGCTCTTGTCAGGACAGCTGAGCTGGAAATGGGAATTCCCTGTGGGCAAAGGCATGAGGAGGAAGTAAAGATAACAAAAGTGAGCTTTCTGGGAGTCTATGCTAAAAATGAGAGTGGAGGCTGACAGCGAGGTGGGGAGCCTGGGAGAGGAACAAATGCAGAGAGTGCAAAGTGATATAATGAGAAACATGTAAGGGGCAGACTGGGTTTGATCTGGGAGAGAGGTCAGAGTAGAGGTACCATTTGGTGAGCAGGTTTTGGGTTTGAATTTGGTGAAATGAGAATTGTGTGCGATTCCCTGTAGGAGGGAAGGAAAGCAGTGAGATTGGGTAGTTGTGTTTGTCACAAGCTGGGTACCTGCTGGTTGGTCCAGAGCAGTAGGTTGCGTAGGCAGGGCCAGTCCTCAGGCACGGGATAGTGATGTGCGGGCAGGTCTTGAATTCTGGATTGGAACCTACCTGCAGTGAATGGGTGCACAGGCCTGGAGTGCTAGGGATGGGGATGGAAACTCTCTATCCTTATGGATGAGGTCCTGACGCAGAAGGTCTAGGCGTTCCGCACCTTCAGAATGCACACTGTGCATGTGTGGAGCAATGTAGGCAGAGGAATAAAGAAAGTTTGATCACCTGTTTAATCCCGTCCTCCTGTTTTGATGACATCCTTTTGACTGTTGTCAGAGTCAAGAAGTTTCAGTGAGGAGCTGGAGGCAAGGAGATGGGGCCTGAGAGCCAGTGATGCCCAGGAAAGGGGGTAGTGGATGTGGGTATATGTTGATGTCCTTTTTCAAAATGATGGTGAGAAGTCTGGTGCTATGTAAGAGCACTAAGTGGGCAAAGTTAAGTATAAAGGAAGAGAAAATCTGTTGTGCCGATAGGCTGGCAATCTGTAACGGAACTGTTGCACCTCACCTTTCCTACTGGAAAGCTGACCTCCAAAACCCAGTGTCATTGTGTGTCTCAGAAAGTGACATTGAGTTCCAAACAAGCTGTATTGATATCTTCTTTTTCAAAAGCTTATGCGTTCTTGATCCCTCCTTCCTCCTGCATTAAGTTATGGTGGCTCTGAAGTTTCAGATTTTGTTAGATTAAGGTTTACTTCTTTCTTTCTTAGTGCCACTGGCAGTTGTGCTTTATGAGACACTGATAAATCAACTCCCTTCTGTTAGTGTGCTGTTCAGGTGTGGTTTTGCATATATATATATATCATACTAGTGAGTGGTGCATCTTACAATGAGCAAGAGTTTGTCGTCTTCAGCAAATTGGAGTACTGGTCTCTTCCTGCATGGTCTTGTAAAAATACCCTCTGCTTCATGACTGAAGACAAACGCATTAAGGATACCATGATGTATGTTTGTAATCATTAAATAAGAATATGATGGTGAAGAAAGAATCAGGAAAAATCACATACTCCTTTAAGAACTTTTATTTTTTGATACTGAGACCAGTTTAATTCACCAGTATAACTGATCTCCAGCTTTTGCTGTCCACAGATGTTGAAAAAGATGATGCCTGTTTTTCTTTATTACCAAGTACCTTTCTTGTTAGTATGAGGGTATCAGTATAATGGTGACCAGAGGAGAAATGGCTGAAGCACAGAGTAAGTTGTTATGCAGTAGTTACTTGTATAATTTATTAAGCCACACAGTGATCTTTTTGCATCCCTATTATCTCGCTATGTAGTAGATTCAATTAACAGATCCACTCCTGTGTTTGAAAGTGGGCATCTGCTGAAGTATCTTGCTTAATATGGACTTTTGTGGTACCTGCACAGACTGACTTTGAGGAGAATCAGTTCTGCATTGTTTCTCTTGCCCATGAATCACACAGCCCAACGTATTTTTTTAGTTGCTGCAATATATGTACGTTCTTAGATCAGCAGTATCCTGTCCTGGTTTAGGCAGTTACACCAGGACAAAACTAAGCCAACTTGGGAATGCCTACGCAGAAGAAGGTGAGCATTGCTGTTAATATTTTAGGGGGCCTCTTAAGGGATGTTATGTTGTGCATCTGGTGTCTTAATAACATGCAAAACACATGAAAAGTTGTGAATGCAAGAAACAATCCCGAAGTACCTTAATCCCTATATTGATAACACTACTATTGGGTTACATGGTTTTAATCCCGGAGGAGTTGTCGCCTGACATTAAACTGTCCAAATAGTATTTATATCTGCTGCTGCCCTGCAAGATCACTTAACCCTGCACAGCAGTTTAAAAGTAGTTAATGACAGACCCAGCATGACTTGCCCCTTATGAATGATCACATAAGTTCGACCTGTGCTGTCATGGTTTATGGAGGAAGGCAGTTTGTCCATAGCCTGCTTCAGCCACAGCAGGTAATTTGAAATGAAATGAGACAGTTTCTACAAGCAGATTGATTTGGGAATCTTGCCTGTTCTTCCCTTTGACCCTTGACAAGTTGACACTACAAAGATTGTGACTTTAAAAAATGATTGGGTGCAAATACATTTAGGTAGATGATTTACTATGTGTTAAAGCAAGGACAGTGCATTTAGAATGGAGCTGTGAGGGAAGGTAATTGTAAACTTTAACAACTCATGGTTTATGTTTCCATATCTTATTAATTATCTGACTAGGTGAATCTTCTGATAACAGTAGATGAAGTACTGTATCTAATAAACTGTATATTAGAGTCCACACACTCTGCATACCAGTATTCAGAATTTTAGCTATGTAGAAATAAGTACATATGATTCAGAAATGCAACTCGAGTGCTTTCTTTGATTGAGCTGCAAGGGTTAAATCTGAAGATGAACGCCTGAATGTGTAGGTTCCCAATCCAAAGATGTCTTCATTTTGTTATTCTTTTGTAAATGCAGTCATGCAAACACAAATATTGAAATAGCAAGATCCAACATATGATAGGTAACTGGCAAATAGTGAAATAATGAAATGATGCCAAAAAGAGAGATAAAATCACAATTATGTGTCTATAAATATTCTGGTCTTGCAAAGTGTACACCCTCTTAGTTAAAAAGAATTATGTGGACTTTATAAGATACTATATGAAGTTTTTATTTGAGTGCCTTTTTCTGATTTATATAATTTAATAAACCATTATGCAATTAATTATGTCATTTGAAAATAAATAACGAAAATTATTTTATTGCTTCTGAAGAATTATCCTACGATGATCCAGGTTAGTATGTAAAGCATACGTACAGATACTGCTGAAGAAGGTATCCTATAAATTTAATGGTGATTTAAAATCGAACGTTTAATTAAATAACAGTCCTGGAAAGCAGAAACTTATCTTTGCTAAGCCACCCAGCACAAAATCTGCTATGAGTGTGCAGCTGTAAATGCATAATACAAAGTAAATATTTACACAAAGTTCAGCTTTCTATAGGTCTTTCTCGTACTGTCTGTTCAAAATGCTTTGTATGAAGCATAATTTTGAAGATGCTTATAAAAAATTCTTATTGGTTTCAGTTCAAATTATTTAATACCCTTTTGACTGTGTCTTTACTGAACTATGTTAAAAGTATTTTGCTGAAATGTTTCTTTATGTTGTCCATTGGGTTTAATAGACGTGCCATTTAATAAGCTCTCTACCTGTAAGGATAGACTATTTGACCTTTGTGACCTGCCAGTGGTAGACATAGTATAAGATTGCTTTGTGAAATAAAGCTGTCGGTAACATCAACAAAATAAAAAATGATCGTATTCCAATACTCTCTGCTGAGTACTATGACAGCACTGAAATATGGAATAAAATTGAAAGTAGATTAGTTTTGGGTCCTAAGTCATGTTTTGACAAGATATAAGAGAGGAGAACATATCTTTGAACTTTTAGTTTTAAAGTTTTTTAATGAAAATATTTATCATTTTGTAAGGTTCCTTCTTTCTTTATCACAACTGGGCTGTATAACCTTAAAACAATCCATTCTCTTATTGTGAGGGATATAAATACTGTACTATCTTTTATATTAAACATCATAAAGGATACATGCACAGTATGAAATTGCTTGACACTTGCAAGCAAAGGACTGTCATGTTAATAAAAAACTTATTGGAGAGGTTGAAAAATCAGTCATTAATAAGCCACATATTTTTAAACTATGTAAAGCATGTAAATACTGCAGACAAGAAGGCAGTTTTTGCCATATTTTCTCCCCTCTATTTGAAATGCTTAAGGTCTACGGCAATAGTGTAAATAAGAATCATCAGATTGCCTCTTAGAAAATAAATTCATGAATATTTTCAGTTACAGTGATTAATCAAATCAAATGAAGAGTTTTGGGGGAGCAATCCTGATGTCACTGTGAATGCTAAAATTTATGCAACTTGCTTTCAGTCTTTTCTGCAGGGAAAAAAAAAAAAGCAGCCTCCTAAGGAGGATGGAGGTGGGGAAATAATCCCAAATCAGCAAAATCTACTTTGTATAATAGCTACATAGTGTGGGAAATGGAGGAGAAGGCATATTAACATGGTGAAGATAGTCTTTCTGTCTTCATCTATATGCATAATAAATACAAAGCCAATTAACTTAAACTTCTCAATCTAAGATTAACATCGCTGACTGTTTCTCCATGTTCAATTTTTTCAAATTAGTTTTTTAAAAAAATGTGGCAAACTACTGACTGGTTTTGTTTTTAAACAAATATTGTGGGTAAAAAAGATGACAAATCCAAAAAGTTTTTAAAAAAAAAGAAAAAAAGGAAAAAGAGAAAAGCTGATGTATTATGATTGCAGCAGAGAGCAAACTATTTGATGTAACTCTTGTAAAATGCGTTTTAGTCTGGTTATTCTCATTTGGCTTTTCTGTTCTTCTAAGTGCTCTACTGTTAGTCCAATACAAATGCAGGTTTCATCATTTTTACTTTTTTAATACTTTCAAGTTAGTGAAGTGGGGTTTTTTTTGTGTCAGAGGTTTGCTTTTGAAGCCATAGAAATGAAGTATCTTTCCTGGATGAAGTCACAGTATTTCTGCAAAGCTATTGATTTTAGTTTAATTTCAGCAAATCAGGATATTCTCTAAATGCTGTAGGAAATACAATATTTTTTTATGCTACTCATGAACAAAAATACTCATATAAAATCAGGGAACAGCATATAGAAATTCTGTGTCATACAGTGCCTGTAAGAGGACTGTTATGATGGGCTTTTAGCAGAGTTTTTTCTTCCTTGGACGATGATATAACTCAAAGGTTTACTAAAATAATTTAAACTGATAACAAAGAATGTTTTTAGGATCATCCTCAAATTGTACCTCCAGTATCTTGAAATAAAGAGAGGTAGAAAAACTTTCCAGAAAATCTACTCAGTCTGTATTGGACTGTACTAAATGTCAAATGCATTTGACTATATTATGACTTTGTTACACACCTTTAGTTTTGCCCATTCCATGGTGTGAGCAAGGTAAATTGTCTATCCTTTGGCCCTGCATATGGTTTGAGATGCTCTGTTGCTGAGATCATTGGTGGAAATAGGGTTATATTACTCTTTGAACAAGGTTAATCCTCATTGCTATTAATTTCTGTGATTGTAAGCCAGGGACTGTGTCCCTAGTAGCAGCATCTTTACCTTGGGAATGTTTTGAGGTCTCAACACTTCAGGATTATTTTAATGCCGATGGTGAGCGTAACCCTTGGAAGCCAACCTGGCAACTCATTATTCCACTAATACTGAGGGGAAGTCACCTGCTGGAAATACCATGCTCCCCTTTTTCGGTTGAAAATGTCTCATCAGGAGACTGAACTCTTCTTGGCGCAGTGAGATACCGTTTCCGTGTGCTGCGTGGGGGTTGTCATCAGCAGTACATGTTGTGAATTCAGCTAATCCAAAGGAAGAGGTCCCCCCTCCATCCTCCAAATTATGAATCAATATGGCAGTATTTCTTGTGTCAGGAATATTAATTTTTTTTTACCTACATATTTTTTAGTATGGTCCTATAATGCTGGTTTTTTCTGCTTTCTCGTGATTGCGGGAGCCTGTCCTGTTGAAGATGAGCAATGAGCAGCTCGGTGGCGAGGCACTCATTTTCATGTCCTGATTGTTTTCTATAGCTATTCATTTGCTGTTTCACTTCACCATGTATCTTCATCATTCTACCCAAATCATTCCTTGCTCAAATTACAGTGATTGCTAGAGTTGCACAGAAAATGGGCAAGAGAAAGTGGTGTCTAGCTGCCCACGATTTGCCAGTATTTATTTTGGATTTGCACTTGTTGTCTGGCTATTAGAGTCATTACATTGCTAACCATGTGAGATGGAGGCAGGCTTAGCAATACGTACAAGCTTTGTACAGTGGGGTTCTAGTTACTAATCTAAACCACTTGGAATTACTGCTTTAGGACAAATGGACTAATCCTAAATGTTTCTCATGAGTTGATATTTGACAGTGCTGAGAACTATTTTTACAAAGATGATGATTGGAAATCTGTGAAGTTAAACTCAGATTTTTGGGAGTCTGTACCTCAGTGGGCTATTTAGAGCCTGAGAACATTTAAACATGACAGAGGAGGGTTTCTTACTTTTCAACATGCATAGGATCCTAAATTTCCTGTCCCTCCTTGACATGGTATGGATTTCTTAAAACCTCTGACTTGTTTGAAAAGCTGTTGACCATATGTCTCTTAATATATTCACTTGCATTGAAATTCATAAAGATTTGAGCAGAGGCTCTGGATTCTCCAGTATTGACCAGAATAATTGACTTGAAAATGGAGGTGGAAAAAATAACGTTAGCCTTGGTGTTAAGCAAAATTGTCAAATTAGAAAAGGTAGAGGGAAGGGCTAGGAAAGAGCAAGAAAGGAGGAGTGGAGTAGCTCAAGAGATGATGGCATAAGGTGCTTTGTCTCACAGATCTAGGTCATTCATGGAGCTGAATATTACTTGCATGAACGATTCTGGCTGATTTTGAAATAAGTGTCAGTGCAGTCCAAACAGACTTGTAGAAGATAGCTACAGTTTCACTTGATCTCAGAAGAAAGCCTGAAGCTGAATGAAGTATGGGTAGATGTAAACTTTTGAGTATGGATCCATTGACAGGATGTTACAGGGAAGCTGCCATTTAATCCATCATACCCTTTCTAAAAAGAAACCAAATTCTTGCCTTTTCAGAATACTAAGGTGCCTGCAAATTAACACTTGAAAAAGAAGTTTTCAAGTGTTAGGAATCATGCAGTGGGCTCTGCTATGGATTACTTGGCTGAAGAGGGTTTTGACTAGCAATGTGCAAAAGCCTTCCTTGTAAGTCCACTGCACACTACAATAGAAATTTTGGCTTAGATTTCAGTGTCACCTGGTTGCCCTTTTGAATATACTCACATAAGAGCACAGATTAGAAGTGGTGCATGCAGCATAAAATATATATAAAAAATAGTGAAAAAAAATATAAATTACTAGTATATGTATTCCTTTGGAAGCTCTTCCAATTTTACTATGCAGTACAGACTTTCTTTTAGGAATTGGTTAGCCTTCCTTTTCTTTCCCTTCCCACACCATCTGTGATAATTTCCATTCTTTTTGCTTTTACAAAAAGATAATAGTTGAATTTTGCATATTCAAAGGTGCTTTACTACTAATTGCTTGTCCTTGGACTTAAAGCTCAAGTCTTTATAACCTTTGTTCAAAGTTCCTCAAAATCTTTAAGTTGCGTAAATAGAACTAATTTGAGAAAAGCTTTTTTCCATGCGTTTATTATATAATATGCATAGTCATTGGGGTCCAAAAACATCATGTCAGAAGCAGGCCTTCTTGAGCTTTAATTTAGGATCAGGTTTTCAATACTCCTACTAGTTTTACCGTGAGAAGGGATGTTTTTTCTGTAGCGCTGTTATGTGTGGCCAAAAGGTGGCAGCACTGTCTCCACTGTCCTTGCGCCGGCTCTTGATACCTTGTCTCTTGCGTGTAGAAATACAGAAAGGGGGGGGAGAGGCTACATTATCGGTTACAATAGAAATAGTTTGTTAACATAAGTAATGATATTATTAAAGAGCTGTGCTCTGCTGCATGCTCTGTGCAAATAGAGACACAGAAGTCATGCTAATGATTTTGAGTGTCACATGCAGGCTCCATACACAAAACTTGAGTGATTGGGTAAATGTCTGATTGTGTAAAACCAAATATCCTCTTACCCAGATCAGGGAGGGGCGGTTGATAACACAAGTCTAAATCAGCTGCATCAGCCCCCACTGCTCTCTGCGAACTGTGCGCTGCGGCTCCTCTTCACCAGGGGCAGAGCAGACTCGGCAGAATCCTTTGCTGGCTGGCTGCCACTCGCTGGAGGTTTTGATTAATAACTTCCAAGGAAGAAAAGAAAAGACTTTACAATGATGGTTTGTCTTCAGTTATTCTGGTAATTATTTTTGTGAGTAGGACGTGCTAGAGAAATGTTCTGCATTTTGACCAAGCCAGATTGCTTTGGAGAACAACCTTTTTAGCAGCTATTACTGCTACATATCACTTTTATGATCACAGTGAAATCATCTGAAATACAACTTATTTGTGTTGAACTGAGGTTTTCTTCTTTTTTGAGGATATATGTTTATTTCTTCTTTTTTTTTGCCATATTGAATAAAGTCAATGCTACTGCTTGAAGGCTGCACACTTTTCCCTTTCTTCTGCTCCCGGCACTTTCCCATCCGCTGTTTCTTGACCTTGCCTGCTGGTGTTTTTGGAGCAAGAGGCCTTGATGTTATTCCCTTCAAAGGCCTCACCAACTACTTTTCACCTTTCCATTGGTAATTGTGGTAGATTAAATGCACCTCATTGTGTATGTAATTCCATTCTAGCAGACTCCAGATTTTGTTGTGGCGTTAAGCTTGCAAATAGAATGCATGTGCTAGTGCTGGGAGAGGCATGTTAGCAGCGTGGATCACTCTTTCACTGTGTTTCTAATACAAACAAATGTAAAAGGGGCTTGAATAATGCCCTCTTATTTTCTGAGAGTCTCAAGAAAGCGATAATATACTTTGGCATTGAGAATCCCAGGAACCTCCTTTGCAATGTGAAGCATGCTGCTTTCCTCCATGGATGAATGAGCTGTTCTTCACTGCAGTCCAAGTCTAAATTGACTTGGGGAGAGAGACGGGAGACCATAATGATGAATGAAGCGGAGTATCCCAGCTGACAGTGCAGAGCAGTGCTGTTGTGTTGCTCACTTATGAAGTACTCTAGGTTATTTACTGATATTTTTTTTTTATTTTTTTTTCCCCCTAAGGTTACATTGCTGTACATAACGCAGGTCAGATCTGTACAAGAAATACTGTAGTCTGAGGTGTTTCTAGTAGTTCTTTTTTTGCCCTTTCATCTCCTTCCTTTCCCCCCTTCCTCTTCTTCTCCCCACCCCCTTCTTCTTAGAGGTAGGGTTTAGATGATGACAAACCCCATCTATCTGACCAGTGCTGGATCTGCTCATACAGCTCTGTGTTCCTGCAATGCGCTATGTAGCAATTGTGTGTCATCTTGAAAACAAAGTTTATGATGTTTTTGAAGACTCTGTTAGTTCCTGTCAATGTTAACCTAGAAACAGCAACAGCAATTCACTACTCTGTGAAGTTAGTTTATGGATCTGGTGGTGCTTGCCAAGAGGACTGTAACCCAGAAATGGTGGCATCGTGCAGGGGAGAAATCAAAAAGGAATGGTGTGGATTTTTAAATGATTAAAGAGCATGGCTTCACTGCTGCCACCATCGTCATCCTGGTGCGGAGCTGCTCTCTTTTGCCACCAGTTAGCATTCAGAGGAGCTGATTAACATACAAATGCGGCAGGAATCATGGTTTCAGTGGCACATCTATTTACCTGGGACCTGTATTGCCTTAATTCTGAAACGGACTTTCATTGGATGAATTAAAAAAAAAAACAAACCAAAACATTAATTTTATGGGAGGCTTATGATGTATACCAGCAAGACTGATTTTTTCTTGTTTGTACTTTGAATGTCACTTTTTTTTTTTTTAAGCAATCATGACCCTATGTGTTACTTACGCACTATCCCAGCTGCTGAAAAGACGGAGAAACATGTTGTAATCCTCTCTTTGAATATGTTAATTTTCTTTCTGCCTCATGTGGCCTTAACCCCATAATACATGGGCATCCATCAATCATTCATGTGTTTATTTTCACCATGCTTTGTGGAGGTAGAGAATACTATAGAAGGGCAGATGAAGTACAGGGTCTTTGGGGACTTCTGCAGCATTGTACAGGATACTTGTGGTTGGCCCTGGAGTTTCTGACTATAAGACCTGTGTTCAATAAATCATCTTCTCCAATACGGAACAGAGGTAGAGCACTAAATTTGAAAAAGAAAATCCCAAACCCCAACTAAATGTGCATATTGAGTGTTGCACGGAAGCATTTGCAATTTGAATAAATAATGTACAAACAAGATCATGTAGTTCGTGCATGTAACAGAGCTGTTCTTCATGCAAACAGTTTTTTTTTTTTCACAAAACTGTAGTGCTCTTCAAAAACTGCACTGCGATGTTTTAGCATCGTGCTTTCGTAAGAACATGAGACTTGACCTGTGTGAGACTTATCCTCTGCATTGAGAAGAAATGCAGTTAAGTGTTGCTAGACTTATTCCAGTAATTTTTGTGCAGGACAGCTTGATGCAGCACTCTCCCTTTTTCTATCTGTGAAAGCTGTAAATATTCTTTTTTTTTTTTGGTAGTTTCTGGCACAAAATTCTG
>VXBO01005798.1:68607-129167 GCA_013400135.1 Rhinoptilus africanus
CCCTGAAAATTAGCACTGTTTCATGGTACCGTTAGGTTGACTTCAGATATTCTGTTGCTTGGGGTTTCTTTGGACTCTCAGGCAACCATTCTGCCATGGGCATAGTGCTACTGCAAGTGGCATATTCTTGGCTTCTTTTGGGGTGTATTGTAAAAAACACTTCAGGTATTCATTTGTTCTTATTTGTAGTTGAGTTAACAGGTTTTAGAGACAAGGTGGGATGAGTGGGAGCTGTTTGGCTGCCGCCAGCTTTCTCTTGCTGCTGTAGGATATTGACTGACCTGCTTTGGGCGTTGGCCTTGGAGATGGTGGTTTATTGGATGATTGTTGCTGGGAACAGATCACAGTAAGCTATGAATGACCTCTTCCCTCCATGAGGCATTGAACCACTGCCATGTGCTCTGCCAAGAGAAACCCGGTGTCCAGTCAGTACAGCCGAAGTGGGATGTGGCTAAATTATGGGGTTTTAATGATTGCTGTGAATCAAATTCTGTAGTCCTTAATTAAATAAAGCTCCTCTGCAGTCTTTAGTGGGTAACTTGCTTTCCTTGATTTAGGATGCTAAGATACTGCTCCAAAACTCTTCCTTGTGCGTTTCCTTTATTGAGCTTGTAACTGTTATTACTCAAGTTTTCTGATTCTTCTAGGCTTAGATCTGAGGGAAATGAAGAGATCATAATGTAGCATGAAATATTTTAGGGGGCTTGTAGAATCCAATCTTGCTTCTTATTTCGTAGGTGAAGGTGATTTCATAGGTGATGAAAGCAATGCTCTAAGATTTTTTTGGATAAGTGTTTGATACTCGGTTTTACCACAGACTTCTTCAATAAGCCAGAATTCCTTCTGTGCCTCGTCATGTCACCTGCAGAATGGGGATGACAAGGACAACATTTTCCTGTCCTCAAATAGCTGTTGTACAGACTCTTCCAAAACGTAGCTGAGGGCAGAAGTAGGAAGAGGATGATGGTATCTATATAGCATGGTAACAGGGATCTTTTAAATACTTAGTGTCATTATTGAAATGTATTTAAATTGCTAAGTAAAGTTTTCTTCACAGTAGTGCTAAAGAATAGCTTCTTTACAGTACAGGTGAAGTAAAAGGCTACTGAATACCCTGGTTCGCTCCATATCCGAGACCTGCTAGACCCTGCATGAGGGAGAGGGGAGAAAAGTGTTGTGGGTTTAGAAGGAGCAGCTATGACAGTGTAACTGCAATTCCTGTTGCAGGATAGCCCCATTGTGGGGTTAGTTTGTGTGGCTGGAGATGTGGTAGAGGTTTATGCCAAGATTCAGTATGGTGCTGATAATGCTTTATTGCTGTAATCCTTGTGTTGCAAGTTTCAAGGAGATTAGCAAAGACTCGTAACTCTGGTGAAGAGGAGTCTCTGAAGAAACTATTCTTTCATGTGTGGTAATGAAACTGTTCTTTCCCAGAGGACCATCCCATTTCTCTTCTGAAATCTGTAATTACGTGACACTTCAATAGTGCAGTGATCATCTGGTTAAATTGCAGACTGTCTGGCCCTTTCCGAGGGGCACCAGGTCCTGTTTTTTTTGGAAACCAGCTCTTAGTTTTGTCATCTGGTCTACCATGCAGACTTTAGTCATACAAACTCCTCCTGCCCTAGTGTTCCTCGAACGAGGGCAAGCTGTTATCTACAGAGATACTTTACCTATCTTTGCCAATACTCTGGAAACACTGACAGTCAGGCTTCTTTGGACTAGGGCAGAGCCACAAGCATTTCCTTCTGAACCTCTGTTTCTCTGCTGAGCAAGCATTTATTTTATATGTTTATAATAAAATGGAAAATTTGTATTAGCATGTACATAATACCGCTAAAATTTATATGTATTCATGTCTGGTGACATTTCTTGCTATCTCTTTGAGTCTATTCCTCATTCTGTACTAAGTGGGAAATGAAATGTTATATTGAGATGGCCCTTTGTTTCTTCCAAAAATACAACAAAAATAATCACATTATTGGCTCAAAAAGAATAAAATTTTATTTTAAAACTCTAAAATAGTATTCAGATTCTTTGGAATTGTTGTCAGGGGTTTGGAACCTGCATGATACACTTAGATTTTTTCCAATCTTTTTTCTCTTATCATGAACTTTATTTTTTATTTTATTTTTTAAATTGTGATCCTTCTGTAATTGCATGTCTCCATGACCCTGATGTTAAAGTGAAACATGAAATATCTTGCAACTTGCAGTAATATGCTTAGAAATGGCAGTAGTTAGAGGTGGAATTGGGTTTGTGATCTGCTTTAGAAAGCAAGCCCACTATGTGATGCTAATCAAGAATTAACTGATATTTTTTCATGTCTTTTATCTGAATTCTTTACAGGCTCACTGTAGTGGTATCACAGCCTCTACAGAAAAAAACCCCACAACCCTAGAGATCAGATTCTCAGTCTGGGAACATCCTTCTCCCGTTGTTGAATGTACTTGAGTGCTGGCTGGCTGGCTGACAAGTAGGAGAAGAGCCATGAGGGCCACGCATCTTCCTCTGAATCAAGTGTCAGAGATGGTTAAGAGATAGCAACTTGCCAGCACTGAAAATCCCTTGTGTGTTTTGAGGAAAAGCAGGGGATAGGTTACCAGCATGAGTTGGTTTGTTTTTTTTTTTCCCTTCTTCCTTCCTTTTTTTTTTTTCCTAACCAATCTGTCCTTTTCTTAGTGCTACCAGGAGGGTTTGTATCGACGTCGGCACATGGGCCCCTCCTGAGCCGAGTACTTCGTGCCCTGGCTGCAGAGGGTAGGACTGCCTGATTGCCCTGCCTTCGTCTGACTGTGGAGCCGCTGGTCCTGCGCTGTGCTCTCGCCTGCCTTTAAGCCCTGTTGAGGCAGCGCAGACTTCTCCTCTGGTCCATAGCCCCTGCAATGTTGGCCGTGAATTCCCAGTGCAAAGGCTTTAACAGCTTTGCAGTAACGTGAGGTACAAATGCAGTGTCTGTTGCATTGCAGAATCCTTGACAGCAATACCCAGGCTGGGAATTGTAATTGAGGTCCTGTGGCGGTAGCAAGTTTCTGGATCATGTCACGCTGGGGTAATAGACTGATTCTGCAGCCCAAAGGGAGCAAACTCTGGAGGGAAGGGGTTCCAGATGGCTGAACATGGTTCATTTGGCTCAGTTTGTTGGAATTGCAGTGAGCAAATGACTGAACTCTACTTTAATAAAGCTTTGTGGATACCAGAACAAAGGAGTTGAGGAGAGTGTAAGGTATGACAAGACAGTTGAGCCAGGCTACTTAGCTGCTTATAGCCCCCAGGAGTAATTACTTATTTTGTAGTGGCTTGACGGTATATCACTTACACATTTATCGGGTGCTTATGCTTCAAATAAGGCAGCCAGATAGAAGATTCAAATATGTTCTTTTGCTGGTGGGAAGTTATTTAAAATAGGCAGTTACAATAATCTCTCTATATGTATTCAGATTTCAAATAGTGATTCTATCCCTCAGGTTGAGTGACTGATCTTCATTTTCTCTTTGAAAATGGAGATCAACCAGGCAATTTGAAATGTGTTGCTTTCTTGCAGGTCCTGATTCTGCAATCCTTACATGGAACAGCATTTACGTGAATGAATAGTACCATTGTACTTATTTGCAGGAATAATTGCTCTTTGGTTTAGTCAGGGTGACAAAGTTGAGCTTTAATTTGCAACAGCTAGGGCATATGCTAGTGATTTTCTCTTTGCTGCATATAAACAAAGAGTCAGCACAGCAGTATATGGATAGTTTAAGGCTTTTCTATGTTGGTATCTTCTGTTTGGTTCTGTGGTATTAAAGGAAAAATGTACTTAGGACAGCATTTCCATGGTATGAGAATGTTTGTCTGGACTTATTAAAATAGGGATATATTCCTGTCTCTCTTCTCCTCTAAAGAAATAACCAGCAATGTCTGAGAAGTTTCTGATACTTGAAACTGCTTCTCATCTTGGGGGAAAAAGAGAAACGGGAAGAAGCAAGTACAGATTTAAAAGAAAAAAATGTTGATAAAAGGTTAAAATGAACTACTTGCTTTTGAAGAAATAGTGAAGTAAAGATTTTTCATGGAGATTTTGCAGTGACTGTACTTGAGCATACATGTTGTGGTATAGTCCTACTCTTTATCGCACCTCTCAGCTGTATCTGTTCAATTTAATCAGATCATTGGACAGGCTCTTTACAGTCACTCATTCCTCTCCATCTTTCTTGAAAATGTCAGGTAATAGTGTTAAAAAAACCCACAAGAACCCTACCCTTTTCAATGACATGTACCATGATTGCTTGCTTAAAGCAAATAAAAAACGATCATATGTATAACTTTTTTAGAGAAGGCAAATCACTAACTATGCAGCCCTGCCTTTGAAGAATTCATGATAGAAAAATGCAGAAAATATTCACCTTGGGTAAAACCAGAGTAAATTAAAGAAACAGGATCACTGAGGCTGCAAGAATTCCTATTGACATTTGTGTAAACAGCAAATAAAACTAAGTGTCAGGCCTTTTACCCTCATGATGAGCAATGTGGGCTTTTCTTTTTAATCGATCAGAAATACTTATTCTCGACTTCTGGTTTTGTATTCTTGCTTATGGAAGAATAGGGGTTAGTGGGAGAACTACAATATGTGGAACTTTGGAGTTCTTGCTGTTGGGTGCTCAGGACAGGGGCAGCTAACTAAAAATGTTGAGTTCTTCTATTGAAAAAGCCTACACTTTTGGGAGCTGGGGGGGAATTTATATCATTTTTCTTTGAGTGAAATGCAGGTCTAAGCAGCAGTGCTCTTTGTGTTGACAACATGGTCTCTTTTTAGTCTGGTTCACCAAAAGCCATCCGTGAAAGAACGAACCTGACACTTGGAAATATTGTGCTGTCATGGTAAAGAGAACCTTCTTTCCCCTCTCACGCTCTGCATAGTTATTTTGTAGAGTAAGTCAACTTCAAATAGTTTTTCCATTGTGAATGAAAAATAGAAACAAAAAAACCAATTAGTGTCACTTTTTCTATTGTAGCATCTATTAAATATCACCTTTTATTTTTTTTTGTAGAGACGTGTAAAATAGTGCTACAGCAAGGTAAATATAAGTCTGTTTCTGAAAAGATACTCTGACATTCTGCTTTCTGTATCAGCTGTCCTTTATCACCGAGTTTGGTCCAGTTACTTTGTGTAGCTTCAGCAAGCTGGACAACAACCTCTTTTGTTTAGTATTGGTTTAATTTGATATATTATTTCATTTTTTAAATTGAGATAATTTCCTTGTAGGTATTAGAGCATTT
This sequence comes from Rhinoptilus africanus, assembly GCA_013400135.1. Taxonomy (NCBI): domain Eukaryota; kingdom Metazoa; phylum Chordata; class Aves; order Charadriiformes; family Glareolidae; genus Rhinoptilus; species Rhinoptilus africanus. Next base: position 73,873 of record VXBO01005798.1, read on the forward strand.
GGAGAGATTGGAATACAATCCCATACGCATGACATAGTAAATTATAATCTGTTCACCTATTTAAAAATGCTGTGCTGTTGAGAGCTGTTAGACCCACAGCAGCTTAGTTGCTGGAGTGTATTACGTAGAGACAACATCCCTCATCTTCCTGTGTGTCTTGGTCTTCAAATATGGCCAGATGTGATGTTCATGTTGAACCCGCATCCACCTTTACCAGGCTTGAGATCACCTGTTGTTATGTTTGGGGTAAAAGCTGCCATTTAGCTCCAGGGGTTGAGTTGCTGCTTGTGCTTTGTGTTCCTCAAGAGTTGCTCCTTCTCCCTGGACCCTCTTGGGGCCCTGAAGGACTCAGCATGAAGCAGCTACAGCATCCTAAATATCATGCTGGGAACCACTTGGGCTCCTGCTTGCCTGGGAGGTGGAACCCGCTAAATCCCTGCCTGAAGGGACCGGGGAGTTTCAGCTGTTTTCCAGTTACCCAACCACATCCTGTGAAAAATCTGTTAATTAATTATGCATGCACATGCAAAGCTTTGGGACAATGAATGCTTCTTGAAACTTAGACCAAAGAGAGCGTTCACTGGAGTTGCCTTTTGCAATTTCAGGGAAAGCATGTTTTTAATTCCTAGTTGGTCAAGTTAATATTACACAACTTTTAAACATGACTCTTTCAGAGGCACATTTAATGCTGTATTATCTTACTGTGTGTTCATATGGGATGTAATATAGTTTCAAATTCCTTGAGTCCCTTAAGAGACTTTCAGTTCTCCTGCACTGACTTGATTGCAGGCAGCCTTTTGCCTGTGAGAATCCAGGACAAAAGCATGGGTAACACTGAGAGACGGTGAACACTAAAGCTTCAAAAAGGAAGCATAATCCTCTAGCTATAAAAGTATTAAATAAATCTCTGTGGCATTTCTAGTAAGTGGACTTCCTTGTGCATTAAACTGGCTTGTAGGAAATAGAGGTACATTTTCTTGTCCATGTCTGCTCCCTTCCTTCTGCTGAGACAGTGGTGTACCTGTTATGATGGGAACATTTATTCAGCTGGGCTGAAACCATCAATTCATTTTTGCAGAGGTCACCAAAAATCCATCAGGTGGTAATGACACTCAGTCACTACTGATGTGGGCTGGATGTGAGCCAGTGATCTAGAGGAGAAAGGCAGTCTAACCCATTACCAGTCCCCTGGAGCCATTGCATCCCCCACTTTTTTGCTCATCTTTCTGCTTCTACAGCTCTCATAGGTTAATCTTTCTTCTTCTATGTCTAATGTGATAATCTTTCTTCTCTTACATATCTGCTTTTGACTTTCATGACAGTATGGCTGACAAACATCCTCAGCACTTTTCCTTCTGATGCAGAAGATATTAGTCAGTAGTGCAATGGTCAATAAGGGTTATTAAAAAAAGAAGGGGAAAAAAAGGGGGAGGAAAAAGCAGCCCACTAGACAAAAGGAATTCTTTATTTTAGACTTTCACATTCAGGAATAACTCAACGTTTTTCAATTTTTTAATAAGAATATGGATGTGAAGGCCTGTGGTCTATAGACTGTGCCTGTGGTACAGTGTCCAGAGCTGTATTCCTGTAATTTGAGGTATCTCATAGTAGGGAATCAAAAATACCCACTCGAGCTACTAGAGATGAGTACCTTGGCAGTTTGTGCTTTTCAGGCTCTAGTGTTCCCGGCAGTGATGTGGAAATGTCCTGAGTTGTCAGAGTGCTGAGAATTGTCCCTCTGGATAAGTACTAGCACTCTTCCAGCATCTCGGCCTGCCAGGAACCAGGTTATGTTAACTTGGGTGCAGCGCTGTGCTCAGGTGGCTACACTGCTTCTGCTGTTTGTGTTGGATTGTACTTTAATATGTGGCTGAAAAACCTTTGTCTATGGGAATTCAGACTTGGATTCAAAGCTGGATAGTGGTGAAGATTTTTGGATCATGTTAATTTTTGAGGAGTAAATCCCAAGAATTCCTCCTGATTTTTTTTTTTTTAAATTTGTTCCCCCTTACTGCTATACTGTAAAAATACATCCAAAAGGGTATTTCTCAGAAAAATTGCAAAAGGAGCTATAAACTATTAAGTCACTAAGTGCGCATTCATTCTGGAAAAGGGTTTGCAGTCATCCTGAGAATACTTTTTTGCTGCTGTAGTGTACCTAGTTAGAGGGAGAAAATATCCTGTGACAAATTAATAACTTGCAGGAGCTGCTCTGAATACTTTGGGAGGCGTACGTGTGCTGAGATGCTTTTCCCTAACAAATCAAAGTCTATTTTTATATATAACATAAAAAAAAAAGCTTTGTTACATGAATTAATTCTTGATGCATCACCTAGGATTAAAATGGGTCCTTTGCCCTTTGTTGTGTAGTATTCTGATGAAGTGAGAGTTATAATAGGAACATCTCCCCTTGTATCCTGTGATGCTTTCCTCCCCTCCTCCCCTTCCAAATTAAAGAAACCAGGGCCCACTGTTTCTATTTAACTGAAATAGTTTTAAATTAGCCTGGAGGTGTGGTTACTCCTGTAATCCAGTGCCTGTAAACATATGATCCTGCCAATAGAACAGTGTAGGGTATTTTAAGCTGATATGAAGTGGACCTACGCCAAGAATCTTTTTGTAGGAATAATTAAGTCTATTTTTCAATGTCATGCTCTGCTCTGTGCAGCCTCAGTTATAAAATAATCTTGAACCTTCTGTGAGGAAGTTGGAAGTGTTAAAAATTATACTATAGCAAACACAGCAAGCCTTCTTTCACTGTTATTGGAAATTTCCTTTAATATACGAATATGAAATCTGAAATTCCTGTAAATGAATTGGCGTGAAGCTAATATTGTCACCACTTCCCTTTTTAACTTTATTACATCATGTATCTTTTCAGGAACAATTTGCACTTATCTGTGGAGCTTTAAATACTGCCTTAGCAAATAAACATTTCATTTCAGTAAACAATCCCCAGAAATAGATTTTTACCGCAAGTAGTTTGTTTTTAATAACACATGCTGGCTCTCAGAGTTAGATTCCTAAAGGAACTGTAAAATGAATTTCTATCGCAGCATCTGACTTCCCTTCTTTGTCAACCTTTTAACAGATGTGTTGGGTTCTCTGTAGTTACAGGTCAGCTCTGTTTATTAAAAACAAAATAAAAACAAACCAAAAGGGAAAAAAAAGGCAGGCGGCAGGGGAGGGAGGAGTGCGCATGTACTGAGATAGGCATTCAAATTTTAAATTGAAAATTTTGGGTCCAAAGCACTTTTTTTCCAAGTAAAAAATGCCGACTTCAAAGATGCTAATTTCAAACTCTGAGTGTGGTGCGGAGGTTGCTGTTATGAAGTCAGCATTATGATTCTTTATGGTGTCTATTTTAGTCAAAGGGCAGTTTTCACTGCCATTTTGAGGATGCCAGTATTTTTGAAGAGCAAACCTAATTTCTGAAAGAGAAACTGACTTTTAAAGTGTTTGCTTTTTGTGCATTCGATGTGTCGTGCTGCTTTTAGTGGTTGGCTGTGGACATGTATTGTGTGAGCTAATTGTTGTGCTGATTTGTATAGGGGATGGGGTGCTGCCGCAGGAGTTACATGGCGTGGAGGGGCAGGAGCCCATTGAGTTCGAGCAGGGCGAGGTGCTACCCAACAGGTGTGTCCTCCACACACCAGAGAAGTGCTGGGGCCCGGAATCAAAGTCCGTTGGAGGTAGTGGAAAAATATCTAAATATCTCAGTTCATGGGCTTTGCATCACGCTGTGGGTTTTGAGCCACAGGAAGGCTGTGCAGAAGCTAAAGTCGTCTGGCAAATTTGGAATTCAATGAAGTTATCTGAGACTTGAGCCCAGAGCTTTGAACAGTGTCCTTTCTTACCAAAACTGCGTTCTGGGAACGCAGGTAATTTTTTGCTCAAATCCAGTGATGTCTTTCATCTGTGTAATTTAGATTTTATGTTTTCTGAGAGCTGATCAAAGTAGACCAATGATCATAATTTTATTTTTAAAAGTCTCATTTTTCCCAGATGTTTGTTTTGCCAGAAGTACGTTTGATTCAATGAAACATTGCACTCAGCACTGATATGTGGTGAACAACTGTGAGCACTACTGCTTGTGCCTGGGAATCTAAAGATATAGGAAGAGTTTCTGTATTGAGCTAGTCTAGTTGTAAGATATTTACACCAGTATAGTTAAAAGCAGAACTTGATGCATTAATATTTTATGTTTCTCCCCTCCCTTCTTTTTGTATATCTTTGTTAGCATGCCATATGTAATGTTTGCTACACATGTATAGCAGATAATATTCATATCTCCTTTAAAGTAGTGTAAAACAAAACATGATTTGCCTGGAAGAGGTGTCAATATATTCAAATTGGGTTCTGCAGCAGAAAGCTCTCCTACAACTTGTACTTTTTTACATAAATATTGTTGGAAAACACAGGCCTGTCATTAGTTTTTGCATAAAAATTTAATCTGTGAGATTTTTGTGAACGAAAGGGAAAAAAATCAATTCTCCGTGGATTCTTAGTGCTGGTATATGAGGATTAGACTAATGCAGATTTACAGTCAAAAATCAATATAGATTTCAGAAATCCCTTCTGCTAACGATGGAACTGATCATGCAGTTCACAGCCTTAATTATGTATCTTCTTTATGAGACAATAGTAATATCTCTTCACATGGACCTACAAGTTGAATTTAACCTTCACCCTATACTGGTTTTTTTTCTTGCTGGGAAAATATAAGTAAAGTAGTAAACATTATTTGCCTGGCCAAGGAGTAATAAAAATGATAGGCCATTTTATAATTTGTTCAACATAATCATACTGTAAGGAATAGTTTAACTTCTTCCATCTCCTGTCTTCCAAAACAACAAATATAAGTACTTCCAAAGTAGTGCTGTCTGTAGAAGCTGCAGCATTAGAAGAGGTTTACATTGGTTAAAATAGTTGTCGTTCAGATTTTATGCTTCTATGTAGTAATATCACAGAGACCTTGTAATGTGAGAGTAATAAACATTTCTCGAGAGGAACGAAGGCCCCATTTCTTTTAAAGGGCTGTATGTTTCATGTCAAATCACCCACCTTGTTCTGATAGTTATCGAGGAGCTGAAATGCAGTGAAACCACTAGTGGGGTTTTGTGCCTACAGACTGCAGGACAGTGCCCCAGGATGGAGTTGTCTGGAGGCACATAGGATCCAGGGGTGATGCATACCCCTAGTGAAGTTTATGTTCACCATAGGCATATTGGTGGTTGTGACAGACAGGGCAGCCCTCATGAGCTCTTGCACTGCCTGCCACGCTTCATTTTGAGACCCCCCCAGCCCTGTCGGTATTCAGCAGATTTCTTTCCTCAGAAATGGTTTTCCTCCTCCTTCCAGTTTCTGAGTGAGTAATCTATCCTGAGTTCCACTGCATATTCTGATGAATATCAAATAATATGTTAAGTCCAGTTTCTACCTTCCCACCCTTTCCATCTCTCTCTCTCTTCCATCTCTCATCCGCCCACCATGGTCACAATGACTTCAGCTGTTTCTGCAATGGTATGTGCTTCGGCATTAAGGAGAAACTCTTCCCATGGTTTCGAATAGGGAGGATGTGTTTGAAACCAGTGTCTTTTGTGGTGCTCACAGAACAAGCTGAGAGGTTTTTTTACCAGCTTCTATGATTTGATGCACCTGGAAAAGATACTTATTTGGTACTCTCTGAGGGACAAGTAAGGTTCCCAGCAAGCGTACATCAAAGAAACAAATTTTGCCACCCATTAATGAAAGTTTTGTGTATTTTTTTTCAAAGGTAAAAACTATGTGAAAATAAACACTTGAGTTAGTTTGATGTGTTGCTGGGCTGGTGATGCATCCATTCTTTGTTGCTTCTAGGATAATGCAGCATATGGTGGTTATTGCTGGATTAAAGGAAAAGTCCTAATTTTAATTCCAGTTGTGATCATGTTTTGGGTTTTTTTTTTTTTGGTGACTTGCAAAGGCTGATGAGGAATGGATTTAGAATACGGGATTTGAATTTTCTGACCTCGATATTCTCATAAAAGGGATTTAAATTGTCAGTTCTTTAAAGATTGTGTGAATGTGCTGGAGCTGTAATGTTAATGGCACAGCTGGTGTTGGTTAGGATCATCTTCTCGAGGACAGTCCACCATGTGACTACAAAACAGAGAGAAATATAATTTGTTAGATGTTTAGAGCAGTTGAAATTAACCAATTAGGCCTGAAATTGTCATTTTGAGATGTAATGTGTTTATAACATGGAATGTGCAAAAGATGTTTTAGCTCATGATGAAGAACTAAAATGAGGAGGAAAACCCTAGGGATTATGATAATTAAGCTCAGATGGAAGAAAACCATCTAGATGGAATTAGAGCTCTACAGACGTTTTGATGTTATAGTTTGAGTTTGCCTTGTGTCCTGCCATGGAGTGGCGAAAGTTTTAGTGTTTGGAGGGAGAGAGATTTTGCTGTTTTGGAGAATTTTGTTCTTGCCAGTGTTATGCTGAAGTGATATAGGAGGGGATTTACAGGGACAAGAAAATTAATGGATGGGAACTTTCAAGTATACTTGGCATTGTTCAAAAGAATAAATAAGATCTCTTGACCTCATGAATGTTTCCAGAAAATTTTCCCATTTCCTTCCTACACCTTTCAAACATGACACTTCTGTAGTTGATTTTGATACTTTTCTTGCTAATTTTTGCATGGTGAATAGTCAGAGTCTTTCTCTCTTCACCACGACCAGCTTTTCCCTGAATAAGGTCACCGAACAGATTCTTCAAGGCAAAATTTGCCTGGTCTTTTGCTTCTTTTTGTACAAGCAGTATTCTCCCTCTTTTTGAACTTTCATTCTTGGGCTTCCAGAGTTCAGTCAATGCTTTTCTGTTCTTCACACATTTTCCTTCATTTTCACAGTTAATAGTTCCTGTTCACTCTTTTCTGCAATAATTCTTCCAAATTCTGATCCCTTCTTTCTGTATTTTCTTTTTGACTGGCTTCTGCATTTAAAGCTTTGAACAGTATTATCGTGTGGATGACATCAAAATTCCCACTGAAATCTTTTCACATCTCTGCTTTTTCCTTCCTTCTGAATATCTTATTACCTTCAGATCAGTCTCAGTCACTGTTTAACATCACCATTCTCAATACTGATTGCTAAAGTATTGAGCTTGACTCTTGAGCCTTTCCTCCTTTATCTTGGTTAGACAAATTTTTGTTTCTTCCGGTATATACTGTTTGTTTAAATTCCTGCAATAAAATACCTGTCTCATAACTAGTGTTCTTAACTGGTGTAATTTCTTCCAATTTTGACTTCTTTCTTTTCTCTGCAGTCCTGCTCAAGCCTATGCAAAATCTTGCCTTCTTATTCTGCACCTCAAGTTACACCCAAACCTGTCTGATTCTTTCCAACTTCCTTTTCTATTATCCTGGACATGTCTATTGGATGTGACTGTTGTCCTTTGCCTTGTCTGCTATTGTCCAAAAGTCCCCTGTTTTTTCTTCATTTTCCTGCTATGTTTATTTCCTTGTTGTTTTGTTTCCTCTGCCCTCTCAGGGGCATCTTCTTTTCTGCTGTTGCACACCCCATGGCAGTTAGACCAAAAGGACTATATGACATTTAAATAAAAAAGAAAAACAGGTTTTGTGAGCTCAAAAGAGGAGAATCTGGTTTATTGATCTAAGTAGTGGCTTATCAGTGCAGTTCAAGAACTTGAACATAAAATTGTAAACCTTTGTAGCTTGTTATTGGAAAGTGATGAGGTGACACTCAAGGGTTCTTATGAATAATAATTCACATTTAGGAATAATTTAAATGCCAACTTTTTTAAAAAAATATTGTGAATTGATATTAAGGAATTAATGGACAGAACAGAAAATGTTTAATAAGTTTACTGCAGGTCTGCAGTGCTAGGACATCTTCCCAATGATTTAAAATGCATTTCATGTTGTTTTTCCAAGGTTTAGAGGGATTTATACATGAAACTAAGAGCCTTTTCAATGTTTATTCCTCATGTTTGGCATCTCCTTACTGCTGTTATAATGCTATCTATTTGGACTGAATACAAATTAAAAAATACAAACAAGACCAAAGCAAAAGTCATGTTTTGGTTCTAAATGCCTCAGTGGTATACTAGCAGTACCTGCTTGCTTGTTTAGAATTCAAAGTAGGATGAGTTTTGTGGTTGTTATTTATGGTAGAACATTTTTCTCTCCAATAGTTGTTAGTAGTGTCCTGTAGTGAGTGGAGTCCCCTACATTGACTGCTAAAGGGTGTGAAAAATAGGTGGACTCTTGTTCACAGGAGAGTTTCACCATGTGTTAATTATTTTTGAATCATGGTTAAGCTAGATGCCCTCCAGCCCCCCTTTTTGCGATGTGGGCACACTCCTATGAAGGGTAGAAATGTAGTGGATCAGCTTTCACTTAAGAAATGCCAAAGCGCTTCTCAGAATTGCTTTGTTTGAAGAGCTGGGGCTTTAAGAAGAAATACAAAGCTATTATGAGTTGAAAGTGAAATTCTCAAATTGGGCAACATGTGATAGCTTCCTTCTTAGACCATATATGTTTTTATACATTCAGGAAGTAACAAATATAGCAAATACTAGTGCAAATTTTGAAAAGCTGTGTTACCTTCTAGCATTTGTATTGCTTGGCTACCTGGTGCTTCATTTAATTTTTAAATCTGCCTATTCGTTTTGCATTTGTCTTAAATCTTATGGGCTTGCAAAGGTGTGAATACTAGGATATTTTATATTAAAAGTAACTCCAACCAAAAATGTTTTCTTAGGATGTTTGTGGAAAGTTAAGATGGTTATTTTTACTTTTGCATATTATAATTTGCATGTATTCATATCATGCAGTTTTCTATACAGAATGTTTTCTGGAGAAGGAGTGTAAAAACCTGCTAAAAATATGTTTGCATGTGCAAAAATACACATGTATAGTCATAAATGCCCCAATAGTCCTTGTGTTAAATGTCTTCTCATCATGCGATTCGAGGCAGGCATTTAGTGATAATCTTTTACACTTATAATCTCTTACAATGAGAAAATAGGTACTCATTTTAGGAGAATAAAATACATGAATTTGAGTGAAATTCCCATGAGAAAGCAGTCTGTATCCTTTCTGACAGGCCTCAGTGCCCAAAGGAAAAGGAGTAGCATTTCTCCTCCATAATTTCTAATTTATTTTTCCTGGTTAAATGCACTAAATAATTTCTCGTTTCTCCTCACGCTAAAAAGGATAACCTAGTATATCCTCACACAGAATATCTCAAGTAATACTGTTTTTGGCCCCCTCTCCTTCTCAGTAAGATCCCATTTGCTTGGGCTTTAAAATGTCTATCCCGCCTCTTTAAATAATTTTAAGAAGATGCTTGCTGGCTTTGGCAGATAAAACCAATTATGGTTAGCACTTTATACCTCAGGAAAGTGAAAAATGTGCTTATGGTTGTATAAAAATGCCCCAAACATTAGATCAGTAAGGTTTTCCAGATAACTGTCTTGTGAGATTTCAGGCTGTTCTTGTTTCTCAGTGGGGCAATGTGTCCTATGTAGCTGTAGGCACTGCTGTTTCTGGTGGAGAATTGGGATCAGTACGAGTGTGGAAACTGAAAAAACCAAACAGGGAAGAGCTGATCCATCAGGATTAAGAGCTGATTTCTTAATATTGAATGAGCACTTGTAGGCAGCATGTGTTTGAGTTTTGAGGGACGCCAAAAGTGAAGACTTTTTATTATTTATATTCTATTAGAAGCTCATTCAAGATCAAAATCCTATTCTACTACCTGTTCCCCTCTGCAGGGACACCCCTTTGCCCACCATGAATCCTGAAGTCTGTCTGTGTTCTAGCTGTTATCTGTAACTTTATAGAATATTTGCTAAACTTCCTGATTTCCTAAGGATAATGTGGCGATTTCTCTGGTTAAAACCAATTCTGACCTGGAAAAGTAAATCATAGAATCATTCAGTTTGGAAAAGACCTTTAAGATCATTGAGTCCAACCATAAACCTAACACTGACAGTCCACCACTAAATCATGTCACAGAATCACAGAATGATAGGAGTTGGAAGGGCCCTCTGGAAATCATCTAGTCCACCCCCCCTGCCAGAGCAGGGCCACCTTAGAGCAGGTTGCACAGGAACGCGTCCAGGTGGGTTTGGAATGTCTCCAGAGACATTGTGGTCCCTAAGCACCACATCTACACATCTTTTAAACATCTCTTGGGTTGGTGACTCAACCACTTCCCTGGGCAGCCTCTTCCAATTGTTGACAATGCTTTTGGTGAAGAAATTTTCCTAATATCCAATTGAAACCTTCCCTGGTGCAACTTGAGGCCATTTCCTCTTGTCCTGTTGCCTGTTTCTTGGGAGAAGAGACTGACCTCCCACCTCTATACGATCTCCTTTCAGGTAGTTGTAGAGAATGATAAGGTCTCCCCTCAGCCTTCTTTTCTCCAGGCTAAACAGCCCCACTTCCTTCAGCTGCTCCTCATGAGGCTTGTGCTCTAGACCTTTCACGCGCTTCCTTGCCCTTCTCTGGACACGCTCCAGCACCTCAATGTCCTTCTTGTAGTGAGGGGCCCAAAACCGAACACATTGTTCAAGGTGCAGCCTCAACAGTGCTGTGTACAGGGGGACGATCGCTTCCCTAGTCCTGCTGGCCACACTATTTCTAATACAAGCCAGGATGCTACTGTCCGCCTTGGCCACATGGTCAATGTCCAGTAGCTCTCGACCTGCACCATCTACAGTCACTGCTTTGACTCTGATCCCTTATCTCCTTTAGTAATAGCTCACTTGCTCCTACTTCTCATTGAGTACATGGAGAGAAATGAAGTGGAAATGTCAGCACCTTCCCCATTCAAGCTCCTCGCTTATGATGAAATTTGGAAAGGGGGAGTTTGCTCTGTAGAAATTGTAAAGGGGAAACAAATCTATTCTTCCCATGGCCTTGTTGAAACAAAGAAAGGATGGGGGGTGGGTGGGGGTGGGAAACAGAGATACAGCAAATGGGTACATGAGAAGCTCTGCCCCCAGGAGTTTGGTGAAGAGAGGGGCGTGATGGCACCCATCTGCCTGAAGAGTAGCAGGACTTCCACTTCTTCCCAGTTTTGCCTGTATTGCTAATGCTGACGGTGTGAGCAAAAGCTGCGTGTGTTGGGATGAAGCATCACCCCTTGCTTTTGACGGTCACACCAAGCACCATGTTTTTGGCTCTACCTTGGTGCAAGGAGTATCTGACCAGAGGAGCTGGTGGAGATCAGAGCCAAGCCCTACACTATTTGGTCAGTGTGTGTGTGTGTGGGGAGATCAGTTCATTTTGCTGAGTGTGTGGAGTATAAGATGAACTAAGCCGGCCATCTTCACAGTCCCCTTATGGATACTTTGCAATTAAATTCATTTACTGTTGAAATCCTGTAAACTAATGCATGCAAAATACTGATGTATAGATTTGTATTGTGGGATGACAGGCAACATACAAGTAAAATGAGTTGTAACTGTCTCAGGCTGCCTCTTGTCTGCCTTCGGCGGTGCCCATTTCATGAAGCAGCCGTATGACTGTCAATTAAAAGGAAGCACTAAAATATTAAGCGGTAGTTTGTTAAAACAGAATTGAAGGAGTTATTAAATTTGCTTAAGTCCATTTTGTTAACTGTTCTGTATCCTTTGGGCTTACCTCATGCTACCTAGGTTATGCAGTATTGCTATTGCAAACATGAATATTTTCAGATACTGCTTTATCTGTTGCTAAGCTCAGCTTCAAAGCGTACGTGGCACATAGTGCCTTCTGAAAATCCGCACTCTTTGCAGTAGATGCTTCTCTCTTATATTTACTCAAATAGAAGTGGATATAGTGTTTGCTTCTCAAATTTTTGGTCTGACTCCTGTGACTCTGACTTCAGTAAGTAATGCCAGTAGCATGGGTAGATGGATCTGACAGGGTTGAGAACTAACAGCATGTCAGACGCTTTTCTCCAATGAAGGCTATAGATCAGAGCTAGGAATCTGCTGGAGCCGGAGAGGGTGACAGGGGAATAACATCCCTTTCTCTTCCATCGACAGGGGTAATAACTCCTGGCTCTCTAGGGACAGATTGTAAAAGCCAATAGCCAGAAGCTGTGAAGCAGGGAGGGCAGAAGAATTGAAAATTAAAGAGGGAGTGAAAATTTTGTGTAAGGCTTTAGTGAGATGTTGGAATAAACCATAAAGTGTCATTCTTTTAATTGCCTTATTGTTGATAGAAAAGGTTCTTGCAGTATTTATTACTTTATAAAGTTAAAATATTAATGAAATATTGGTTAAAATCATTAAGATATACCGTGCATGCTTTTATGTGTAGCTAGGTATCATATATTCTGGGCTAACTGCTGTTATTGAAAGAATGTAGAAAACTGTTTTACAGGTACTGCTTTAAAACTAAAAATCTTTGCATAGTCAAAAAATTTGTTAATATCATTACCGTATATGGATATATTTTGAGCATGGTGATGCTGTACATTGTATACAAATCAGATACTGAATTCAAATGGCTGTGTGATTTATAGTTGATATCTCTTTATATGTAAAATTTCACATTGTTGAATCTTTCATGGTTCACAAGCAACTTTGGCTGCATTTGTGTCCAGGAGGAGTGTTCCAGTACTACTAGGTTTTACTAGTGTTGCGATACCTGCATTATACTACAATCTCTCCTTCATTTCGTTGTGGAGCAGTAGCTTTTAACAGTTTAATGATGAATACTTAAAGAAGCAAAACCATAATAAAAAGGCATAGGTCCCGGACTTTTAGGAAACAGAAGTGCTTAAAAGCAGTATTTTTTATATGAGTTGTTCTTGCTTAGTTTTTAAACTGTGACTGGTGTTTAGTTAAATCTTTTACAGACTCAGTTCACTGAAGGTGACAGAAGTACTCACTTGAGCTCAATGAAAAGTAGACATGACAGTAAATTTTTCAGTCAGAGACAGGAGATCTTGTTATAGGAGTCAGTATGGGGGTCAGGGCAGAGCCTGTTGATGATTGAGGAAAAGAGAAGTAAATTCATTCTGCTTCAGGCACTTTGTCAAGTGCCAGTAGCTTACCATTGAGAACTAGTCACCCGTTCTAGTCTTACGGCCCTAGAGGTCACTCATTTGATATAAATCATAGCACTGCATAGGCTCAGCAACCTATTGCCATTCGAGATGAAATAAAAAAAGAGGAATGCTTCATTCTGAATTGAAATGACTGTGAATATCCCACCACATGTTGCTGTTTAATGCAATATGTGGTTAGATATTGATCTCCAAAATCAAGTCATTAAAATGTGCAGTTTTTGTTTATTGGAATGAAGCAATTAAATGGTTCAGTTATGCCAGACCTTACCTTTTCTGATGAAAACTATTGATTTCTTGCCACAGCTTTATAAGCGACAATGTTTTTGATTACTCTTGACAAACCTCCTTGGAGTGTTAATTAAAATTGTACCAGATGAGCAGGTGTGGGAGATCATTAGATCACCCGGATCACACACTACACTTCATATTCTGCAGCCTTGCATAATGAATAGGGCACAAGAGGGGAAAAACAATATCTTCATCAGCAGAATTAGCATCTTCTCTCTCTTTTCTGTTTTAACTAGGTGACATTACATTTTACAGTACATCCATTTATCAGCTATTGAGTAACTTCTACTGCATCCGATTACATTAAATTTCTTTTGAAATATTACATTGCTACACAAATGCAAAAAATTAAGTATTCGGCTGGATTGTGTGTGAATGCTCATAAACTCATGATACCCACTGTATTCTTTCAAAAACAAAGCAGAAACTTTAGACATTTTCATAGATAAGACATTTTAATAATGTCTGCATTTTTCTTTTGCTTAACTACATGATGGTATAAAATAGCATGAGAACTATTGATTTTGTTGGTTTTGAAAGAGCAAATTATTTCATGATTTATTAATTTACAATAGATTTTTTGTCTGATGCAATATTAATCAGTTGATAATTTTTTCACACCTCAGTATTATGCTAAGACAGTGACTCTGTAATGCATTTATTGTGTAGTACAGTGCAAGGGTGGAGTATGCACCTGATTATGAAGCCTGCTGTGATAGACAGCTCTGTTGACTAGACAGGGGAAGGCAAAAAAAAAAAGGAAGTTAAAAACAACTAAGAAAATTAAGTATGTAGTGTGGTTAAGGATGGGATGTATGTTTGGAACAGCAGAGAGAAATGTACAAAACATTTGATCACAATCTGCTTGGCCCATAAATAAAAAGCTTCAATTTCTGTTAACATCATAGGTGAGTCCTAGTCAACAGTTAACTGAAAGTTTGTGATGCGTTTGTAGCTCATCCAAATCTTTCTGAACTGACACTTTGTGACTTAATGGTTTTAAATTAAAAAAGGGGGGGATTATTTAAAAAACCCAACAAACTTCAGGTAATAATTGGGAAAAGGTAGTGCCCAAGCATCAGCAGCACTTGGGAGATGTGTTCCTTTGAATGAAGCCACAGCTAAATGTCATGTGCCCTTTGACTAAGTGTCTTTTTCTGTATCTGTTTATCTTTCGGGAAATTAGATAAAACGTACTGTGTAGTACTTGCAGTTCAGCAGTATTGCAGCATTTATTTAATGTTTGCAAAACTTATTTGAAATCCCAGCATAAATGTAAGTTCAAATAGCAAATCTAATATACGCTTCTTAATGCTTAATTGACTGTGTGTCATGCTTTCCAAATAGAAATAATGTTGAACAGAGGCAATCCTGTGTTAACTGTTACAATTGCAGAATTATAAAAGCTAACACATTACAAAGATGGAAGAGAAGATTTAGAAGTTGCCTATACATTGGAAATGTAGATATATTATAGTCTTCCAGCAGAAACCCAATTAAATAACTTGAGTTGTCCCATTGATTTAGACAAGCAATATAAATGAACTGGATATTAACTCCAGCCAGAGCAGTGACTCCTTTACAGTAATAGTGGTCTATATCTGAATGTTGCAGTTTAATTGTGGTTTTTGAGCTTGACTGTAGGATGTGTTGATCATCTTTAATTTTGACCTGATTCTGTAAGAAGTGGAATTTTTGAATTTATGTAAAGCATTCTTTAAATTAATGAATTTCCTAGTGCTGCCTTCACTAGGAGACATTACTTCTTTTCATTATGCTTGAAAATGATGACAGTCATTCAAATGCATATAATTTGCAGGAGAATTTTCCATACACTTAAAATGTAGTTTGGAGGCTCTCTCTGTAATCTTTTTAGAAGAAGGTGTTTCTGCTCCTGGACTGTAATTTCTTTTGTGTTAGATGGAAAAAAAGGAAAGAAGAGGTTATTTCCAAACAGTGACTGAAATTACCAAGTATATGATGTTTGCTTGGTAGCTTCAATGTGGATAAAACAAGATTGATTCTTGCAGGACGGTTTAACATGGATACCCCTGTAGCAGCCAGTATTACCTGGTACCCTTTGGAATAACATTCATGAGAAGACGTTAAAGTGGAATGGAGCTGAGGTATAATGTGAGAAACCTTGGAGCGTTGCTGCTTATGTGCTACCTTTTTATAGATTATATAGGTTACTGCAACAGCTTGTAAGAGTCAAACTTGTAAGAGCTAAACTTTGCAGAAAAAAGCGAGTAACCAAAAAGATTAAATAATATAACAGGTATAACTGAAAGAGAAAGAAGATCATACGCTCTAAGCATCTAGGGTGTATTTTTTCCAGGGTATATTTTTCCATGTTATTCAGTACTTTTGTTCCTGTTGATTTTTAGATTTTAAAAAAAGGTGAGTGATATTAAGATTTTCACTGGCATTCCAGATATATCAAATGTTTCTGGGGGTAGAAAAAGGGTTTTCTACTACATGATCCACATCCTAAGGGAAGGCTGAGCTAAATTATCTCAGTTCTGTACCCTAAAATTGACAATGATTTTCTTCTATGTGAATGCATCCAAATAAGCTTTCAGACTTATGCCTTTTCTGCTTTCCAAAAGCATTAATTGTATAAAGCTGAACTGAAATGGTGGTTATGTGAAGATGCAGAAAAGTAGCAATAATAATAATTCTACTTTGCATAGTCCCTTTAATTTCAGGACTCAAAGCATTTCACAATTGATGATTAAACATGAAATGGCCAAAGTGCTTGAAAGATAGCTTTGATCACCTGCAGAGGATGCATCACCAACTATCCAAAATGTAGGTGCAGGATGTAACGTAATATGTTATTGGATAGGCATGGAAAAAATCTCTCTGCTTCTAACTGTTGGTTTCCTATTTTTTACTTTTTTTTTTTTCCCCAGAACAATTACATCACTGTGTTTATTAGTAACTTTTTTCTTTTGTTGCATTCAAAAGGCTGTTAGCCACGTTGCATATAAAATGAGTGAAACCTGGAATCTCTCAGGATTAGTGGTTCTCTTTATTCTTTGCTCCATATTGAAAATCATTCCTGTCAGCTGATGCTCTCCAAGCTGCCTGGAAGAACTTTGGCACAGTTTTCCTAACCTTTCAAACAGTAAAAGCAAAACTCTGCTTTGATTTTAAAAAAGAAAAAAAAAAAAAAAGGCTGGATGACTTTGGCCAAGAGCCATTAAGGATGCAGGCGACTGCGCTGCGGTCTGACAGTGTATTCCACAAAACACTGAAAAGTTCTCCTCAGGGTCCCTGGAGTGGGCTGAGGCACTTTGCTTGTACTTAACATATATCAACTGTCACCCGACGGCGGTCGGTGTTGAACTGAACACAATAGAACATCCAGATGGTCTAAACAAAGCGAACAAATGTTCGCTGCTATTAAAAGCTGTTTACATCAACTTCCAGTATTTCATGTGCTGAAGTTTATATTGTGTCACTACTGGGGTGCTTAGCTCCATCCTCAGTTCATAGCAGGGATTTCTAAACTATTGTTGCTTATGTGTTAAAATAACATTCTGAATGTGCCTTAAATGCATGCCAGTGAACGTGGATTTTTTTTTAATAGGAAATTGGTCATTGTATGCTAATCACATGCTTTCAAATATTGTAATTGATTGTCTCATTTAATTTCCCCTTGCTTTTCCCCCAGTGTAGCCTCCTTCCAGCACCTCCCCCATGCCTCCCCCCCGCCCCCTTCCCAAACATGTGTTGGTCATGCACTGCACTGTGCTGGCTCCTCTGGGGCGCATCACCCATCGCTGCTGGAGCGCACCGCCCCGCTGCCCCAACACAGCGTGCCACCGGCTCGCTGGCCCTCTGATGGGCAAGTTTGCATGTGGCCTAGTTTGCTTTCTTCCCTGGAAGCCTCTGAGATACCTACTGCTGTCTTATTATTCATGAAGATCTGTAAGTGACAAATGGACATTTTACATCTCCATCCTCTGGCCCTTGCTCCTGGTATCCACTTTGCTGAAAGTCCAGATCCCTGCCTTCTACTCACTAAAATATATTAATTGATGGGACACAAGCTTAGCTCAGTCTATTGTTTTTCATGAAGCTGCAATGAAATTCTTAGGAAGACTATGAATGAGGAAATCTTTCCACAACAGTGCTGTATTTTGCAAGCATGGTTTTATGGTTAATTGTATACTATTCTTGAAAGAATGACCAAAAGTGCTTGAAGCAGTAAAAAAATTTCTTAATTGCACTGATATAAAAAGTGGAGAGATCACCTGCAAGCTGTTATCCATCTGCAGAGTATTTGTTTACAAAATAAAAATCAACTTTTTTCCAATTTGTTTTAAAATGAAACCTAACCAGGCCTCCCTCCTCCCCACGAACATCAGACTGTTAAGGTCAAAGAGAAGATCGTATTGGACTCTTAGCCTTTTCAAGTAAGGACTTATTTCTTTGTTTTGTGCCCTGTAGACCTACTAGCTGTCACCATTCTATGAATAATAAAATGGAAAAAAAAATTTGAAAAACATTTTTAAACCATAAGAATCTAATACTTGTGTTTACTATTTCTTTATAATACCAGTTGTATTTATTCCATCATATGTCATTCAGCTGCTTGTCAGTGATAGCACTAACTTCCACAAAATGGACAAAAATGTGCTTATTTCTTCTAAGAGAGAAATCCTGTCACACTTTATAGGTTTTGAATAAATATAACTCTGCTGTGTCAAACTAGGGCTACTCTGAACATGTTCTGAAGGTCTTTACTGAGTATGCTAGTGATACTCTTTCAAAGATATTTATGCCATGCAGAAGATTTTTGAAGTATTGTAATTCTCAAAATTAGTGCATTTACAAAATGGTTAGGGAAATTATCATTCTGAATGCAGGAGGTTTCTTTAGTAATATTTAATATTAAAAAAGGATGGTAATTTTATAATACATGTGTAGAGCAGTTTATGCCCTCACAATTTTTTTGCTTGTTTATAAATAGTAGTTGTTACTCTCTAAGCCCATTAATTACAATGTTGAATGCAAGAGTTTGCATACTACATGACTTATTTTAATATTGAGAAACAGAAGGTAATTTGCTACTTCATAAGTGTGATTTTTAACTGCTGCTTTGTAAATGAACAATTGACACAGTCTCAATCTTGGTATTTTTAAAAACTTACAAACCAGAGGTACCTGTAACAAAATGTAATGTTTTACAGAGCCATTTTCCTTTCTGACAACAATATAGGACCATAATATAAGCTAAAAATATTGAATTGTATTATCTGGTTTCACTCTTAGTTGTGAAGGTGATATGGCAAATAGCGCATTTTCCTGGTGTGTTCTAAGCTGATAATTGTTATGTTGAATACAAGACCAATTCCTGTTTTCAGAAGCTTTGAACACAAGGTTCCCAGATCCGAACTTGATATGCATAATTTTTTCAAGTCAGTTCCACGTCATTCTGAGCTTTTAAAAAATATTTAACTTTAGGCTATTGATTTGAAAATCTTGTTTGTGGGCTTTTTCTTTTTTTTTCTTTCTTTTTTTTTTTTTCCTAAAATGTTGCAGAGAACCAGAACAAACTCCCATGTCTTTCATGCTGCTCTTGCTATTATTCTTTTGTTGCATGGCTGAATCTCCTTTCCTTAGTGCTGTGAGTCTGTTGTACAAAGACCAAATCCTTGGCTTGGCAAACATCCTTAGGAATGAAGTTGCTGCTGGTAATTTCCTTTGAGTGCTGCAACGCCCACATCATTTTCAGAGGTGAAATGGCTCCTCACAGGCATCTTTTTCTGTGGAATGTAATGGAAGGGGTCTGATACATCTCTGTTGTTAAAGGTCTATGGTTCACCTTATTGTCCTGAGTTTTTCTGTCATTTTCCTGTCCCCTGAATCCTTGAACCCAGCAGGTATACAGCGCTGCTTTGCACAGAGATCGTCTCCTGGCATTATGGTAAGCTTAACTTGCAGAACACAGACTCTAGAAACACCAGGGTAAGGTTTTGCACAATGAACTTGTACAATGTGTAATTCTTACGGGGTCAGTGCATCGGAAATGTGTGAAATATATAGAAGAAGTAGGGTTAAACCCTGGTGACACTGGTGGGCAGAGCATTTGAGGCTTCTGTTCTAGAAGGTCAAGCTAGTTCCTATGTTATGCTGGAACATGACAATAAGAGAGATTAATATTATTCTGCATTACAATATGATTAATCTCTGACGTTTCCATTCAAGGGGGTTTATTGCCAAAACTAGAGGAAGTAGTTGCATAAGGAAATGTTTTACAATAAAAGTGACATCATTAATTTTAAGTATTTCACTAAGCAAGACCTTTCTTGACCATGCAAAATGATAGAGAAGAATAGATTTTACGTTACTTAAGGGACTTCTGAAAGGTATCAGGACAGAAAACCCTTACAAAATGACGGTTCTCATGTTTGACAGGGGTCAAGCATTGTGCCCGCTGTAGATGAGCCATTTGGAGCCAGATTGTCAATCCAAATGCAAGCTGCTCCATTTCCTGTTTATGCCTGTGCAGAGTTACACATCCTGACTCGCTCGCCTTCAGCTGCAGGTTTTTCCGCACTCCCTAGGAGATTTCTTCCTTAAAATGGCTTGTTATTTATCATTTAAGTAAGCCATGGGAATTTTGTTAATTCCTGTTTTACTTAGTGCATGCAAAACGGTATCATTATCTAAAGGAAGATAATGTTAAGGTAGTAAGAGTTAGTGATACTACTAATTAAATGACCTTTGCAAACCAAAATCTGATCAGACTATGCCTGAATGTAGAGAACTGATGCCAAGTTTACTGCTTCACAGAGGCCTGGCCTATTGTATATCTGACCTGAGGTTATCAGCAATTACAACCTGGTCTAGTACTTTTAAAAAAAGCTTTTTGTATATTACACATTTACATTTTTCCATCTGTCATAAGATTAAGTATGTTTGCACCATAAAGTTAGTTTCTTAGTAGAGCAGTTTGCTTGGTATGTTTATGAAGTTCCTCTGTGGACAGAGGTTGTTAAGATTTCTTTTTTTTTTTTTTGTTATTTGGCAGTATAGCTCTGAAGTAGTCTTTTTTATTTTTTTTAATCCCCCATCTAATAAAGTGAACTGAAAAATAAATTTACTTGACAGAGTTCACCGTTCTTTATCCTTTCCCCTTAAATTGGAGCACAATGAGAAGTAATTCTGATTATAGCCACACTAGCCCTGTCGGAGTTTTTCTGCATTAGCTAACTTATGCCTTTCTTTAAAAGCTAAAGTTTTACTAAATTTAATGGGCTTTCTTGTAGGTAGCAAAGAGCTACTGTTAATTACCTACATGCCTGGCTTAAAAGCGAAAGGAGGGTAGTTACTGAGGAAGGAGGTTGCTAATTAAACCTTACTTCCAAGCAAATGTGGATGCTATTTGATAAAATGACTGACAGTGAACTACATATTCCTCCTTCCACATTTTTTGTTGCTTTACTGTAATTAGAAATTAGATCTTGAACACAGGCTACACTGAATTTATATAAAAGCACCAGATTGAAGTTGGAAGGGATTTTATTAATCTATCAACAGATTTTCACATAAAATAACTGAAATATGGCATGAGCAGAGTAAATGTATAATAAAAAATCAGATCCTGTTGAACCAGCATAACTGGAAGCAAAAAAAAGAGCATTTTGTAGCTTTTCTGCAAATTTGCCAGAAGCCTTATTTTCACTGTACTCAGTAGGAAGAGGAGTGGGTATGATCTTCAGCTGGGGTCAGTTGGCCTAGCTTTAAAGTTAATGGCTCTCTTGCCCTTTACACTATCAAAGAATACAACCTGTGTGATACTGATAAAGGCTTTGACAAAAATATCTAAGCACCCTTTATAAAAATTAAGAAGTTCTTCCTTTGATCACTTGTATCTAGTTTGTGAATAACTCCATTAAACTCGGTAGCACTATCTTTGCTTATTAATATGGTTTATATTGCTATGGTATCTAAATACTTGCCAAGGATTAATGAGTTTTAATAATAATACCACTATGAGGTAGAAAAAAATCTCATTTTTCCATTATGCAGAGTGAAAACTGATCCACTTTATGTAGTGATTTGCATCAGTTAGTGTAAGACTGTTTGAGACTTGTCTTAAGCCCTTGGTTTTTCCAATCCCAAATCGAGGTGGGCTTGGCCATTCATCCTTCAAACTTAAGTTCCAAAGATTCACACCTGACACCTATTATCTGAAATTTGTCCCCATTCAAAACTCCCTTCCTCTCCAACAAAAAAACCCACCCCAAAGCAAACAAAAAACCCAAATAAACCACTACAAGCTACAAGTCAGCTTTGGAAAAGTCATTACGAAAATATCATTCATATACACAACTGAATGAATTCCTTTCCTCCCAAGGGATGATTATATTTAATGATAGAGTAGAGCTGAGGCTTGGAAATTTGGTTTTAATAGATGTTAAACTAATCATTAAATGCAATCAAGTTTATTTCCTATGTTATTTGAAGTCAAAAGGGTGGTCAGAGTCTCTTTCCAGACATTCCCTGTTGTCTTGATAAATTTTGTTAAGTAACAGCTGATGAGAGTATTTATATCTCGAGTAAAGTGAGTATTGTTTGACTATAATTTTCTATTTTTATAATAATTTATTGTTTGCTTCTTACATTATAGATGTACTTGATGTAAATTGCAGAAAATAACATTTTTAACCTTTTTTCCTCATTGTCTTTTCAGTTCATGTAAGATCACAACACTCTGCAGTACCCAAGTTAACTTTAGAATGGTTAAGCAGCAATTCCCTTGATGACCATGTTCACATTGTGAGATGCATCAACACACATGTTTTGTCTATCAGGCCAAAAGAATACCGCATTTAGGGCTTTTCCCCACGGTAATCAAGGCTGAAGACAGCAAAACAGCATTCCCTTCAGAATATGCAGCAACAAAATGAACTCAACATTTGCTGAAGACTAAGCTCCTTTTTGCAATATATTGTTGTGTGACTCCAGCTTCCTATAGCGAAAGCAGCCAAGGCAAAAAGCACAAGACTGCAGACTAATTTAGCAAGAATGTGTTGCTATGCACAAAGCTTCTTAGGTCCAGACGTGTTGCTGGTCAAAGCTGGCCTATTGACCCTCATCCACTCTGGCTGGGGAAACCTGCAGGTCTATGCTAAGGTATGCTTGCAGCATGAAATGTCTCAGGCTCTAATTAAATGCAGAATGCATGTAAATAGCCCTTCCAGATGTTTTAGTTAATGTAACTAGTATCAGTCTGAGCCTAATGCCTTCCTTTATTTAGGAGGTGAAAAAGTTGGTGTGAAATATTTGTGGCTTTTTAATTTTAAAATTTTAAAACTTGTTATTTGTTTTTCTCTTATGATTTTCACTATTTTTTTTTCTTTTATTTATAGCAAACCCCATTTTGCCTACAAGAAGCGTATCGGCTGCTTTTCCTGGAAAAAACCTGACTGGCATAAAAGCAAATAGCCTGTGGAATTGACAAGATGATAAACAGAAAGATTGTCATTAGTTTCGAAAGATTTCTCTTTCATTTGCAGCGGAATATTGCATTATGCCCCTAGTTGAGAAATGTGAATAGTAATCTCACTTTTATGCACCTTGGGATGGCTTGCTGGAGACCACTCAAAATTTTACTTTATAAACCAACCAAGCAAAACCAAGGCAAACAAACAAAACAAGCTATGTTCACAGCTTTTTTAAAAAAATATCATAGGCATGTTTTTTATTAAGAACCTGGCTTTACTAGCCTGTTTTTTGTAATTCTCATCTACTTGGATTATTTGATAAAGGCTAATTTTGTCTTTGCCTTTGTTTAGTTTCTTTCTTTCTTGTTTTTGTTTTTTTTTTTTTTTTCCAGAATTCTTAACCTTTCCATACTTTCAGAGTATTTTTAAGTTATTGCAAAAATTCCCCTTCCTTCTCCTGTGGCTAGCAGGAAGCCAGCAGGATACCAATACTGCTTACTCACGGAAATTAAAAACAAAACAATAGGTAAGAAAAATAAAGAAATAGAACAAACAAGAGACACTATCTTTTCTGTTAAAGCCTGGTGTCTTGTGCATTGGTTATTCAATATGCTGGAGCTTAAAGTATTGAAACTTACCCGAGAGAGTTTCTGCTGAAGTTGGCTTCTAGTTATTTCAGCATCTGCAATTGAAATAGGGTGTTGAACTACTAGTTCTGTCTGTGTGCCCATAAAAAGGGTAAAAAAAGCAGTAAGCCAGCAACAGTAGCTTTGCAGCCCAGACTCCATAATCGAGGTGTGATAGTTTATAGAGAGGCAGTTTACTTATTAATTTATTTCTCTTGTACCCCTCCAACACCAGTGTTTATGGGACTCGCCAGGCAGGTGCAGGGGATGTCAGGTTGTCTGGATGTGTGTTCATCGATACCCTCGACATGTGAGGTCTCTCTCACTCTCCTGTCAAGTCTTTCCTGAGGTGCTCAGACGGACCTGTACTCCCACTCCCGAGCAGAGCCACAGTGCATGCCAGGGGAGCATTTTCCTTTGAGTGCACCAGCCCAGACAAGGGCACCAACAACTCCTCATTACCCTGCTCGTGCTGTTAAAAATGACCTTAGTAAAAAATAAATGGGGAAAGTATGCTTCCATCTTCTTTTCTCTTTCTCCTGGTGATGCTGGTGATACAATTGTGTGATGAAATAGCCTATTTACCCTTGAATCAAAATATAGCTCTTTAGGGTGTCTATTTGAAACATTTTTGATGCAATTACTTTATTTGCATTTATGGAACTTGTAACCCATCCTCTCTTCAAAAAACATTGATTGCAAGTTCTTAGTCTCATATTTTCATTTTACATATCTTTTATTTTCTTCAATTTTTATTCTAAGTTCATCAGCACCATGGGCATGTGATCGGAGACTTGCCTCCAATTCAACATCTTCACTCTAGACTCTGGGATAAATAGACTTCTCCATTTGCCACTGACACGTGTGTGAAGAACAGCTCATAACATGATTGAACTCCATTGATTTTTCATAAAAGTTTAATAAGATGATACAGGTCAAAAGCTTTGCAAAATTTGCAATAAATTCCTGCGGTGATCTGAACAAGACTTAGTGGGGAGAGCTGACACCAGAGGAATTTA
Organism: Rhinoptilus africanus; assembly: GCA_013400135.1. Lineage (NCBI taxonomy): Eukaryota > Metazoa > Chordata > Aves > Charadriiformes > Glareolidae > Rhinoptilus > Rhinoptilus africanus. The sequence continues at coordinate 98,350 of VXBO01005798.1, forward strand.
AATACACGTTGAATTATATGGTGGGTAATGAGGACTTGAAACTTTTTCGTTAATCATTTTGAACCTTGTATTCCAGATGATGAGATTTATAACATTGCACGGCTCTCCTTCTTTATGTTTTGTTTTTCCTTGTGAGCCTAATTTTTCAGGTGACTTGCACATATCAACTGCTTTAGCAGGCAACAGATCTCAAATACTTGAATCGCTCCCTCAGAAAAGGAAACCTCAGATTTACATGTACGTAAATTGTTTCTTATTTTTTACTCATTTTCTCCTGAAATAGTTGACTGACATTGCATGAATGCATTCAAATCAAGTGAGGCTCCAGCTGTGCTCCATTTTTTAACCAAGTCTGGAGCACAACTGTCTAATAAATTCCCTGACCCAGTTACAGTACAAGTTAGATGGCATGTAAAAATTGCCTGGGCAAAACGCAGAATCAGTGATAAATCAGTTTCAGATGTTCTTTGGGCTTACAATACAGAAACACCTCTGCAGATAAGCTTGGAAGCTCCTCCAAGAGCTGTGAGGTTGTCCTCAGGCCTCGTCCCCTCCTCCATGCCAGTCTGGGAGCCCTGGTCACTGGTGAGAGAAGCCTTGTGTGGGGCACATCGTTGCTGCCGTGCTTGTGGCTGCAGGCTGGGGTGGCTGGCTGAAGGCTGGCCAGGTTGGTCTGAGGAGCCGTCCCTCAGGACATGAATTTTTCATGAGCAGCAAAACCTTTTTATGGCTTTACTTTGTTCCCTGAGATCGTGGGCTGCAGAGGAACAGGATATTTATTATATACACAGCGACCATTCCCACTGAATAGGCGCTGCCCCTGGGGCGGGCAGACCTCCCTTCTGGGGGCTGCACAACTGAACCTTGCAACAGCATTGTGTGGGTGTGGGTCCTGAGGACCTCCAGCGACAATGGGGGCTGCGCCGGGGAAGTCTGTGCCTGGCTGTCCCTGTTCAACATCAGGAGGCATGTTCTTCTTGCCTCCTGTGCTTAGTACTTGACTCTTCCCAGTGCTGGCAGGAGCGTTGCCTGTTTTTGCTCTCCACAGTGAACTCCGGAACTCGGTGCAGATCTGCTCAGATGGAGGGAGCAGCACAAGGATTCGAAACCTGGGTTTGGTCCCTGACCCTACCACTGAAGACCCCAGGAGCGCTTCATTACCTTTGCCTTTTTTTAGCTTGATTATCTCCTTTGAAAAAAAACCAACCCACCCCAAAGCATTATCGCTCCCACCTTTAAAGACTTACACAGCCTTGGCTAGGAGTGCCGTGAGTTAACATGAGGATTTCACTAAATTGCAGTCTTGCCGGTAGCGTGATAGTGGTTCCACACAGCTTTTCAGAAAAGTGTGTGTTATGTTCCTCCTGAAAGCACTAGGAATAGAATTTAATGCAACTAAAGTGCCATGTTTGTTCTAATCCTTAGCGTTGTCAAATGATGTTTTAGATATTGAATATGCTAAAATTCATCTTATCGTTAGCTGGTGTTTTTTTGTCATGTGTACTATATAGATGACTTCATGAAAAGGTGTAGAATTTTCTTTTGAATTCAAAATCACAAAATATAGTTTACTGGGAACACTAATGAGTTTTGGGCACAGTTTTTGTGGCCTGGGGCAGTGTCATATTAAAGATAGCCAAGAAGGCCAACTTTCATATGGATCTAACACTGAAAAATTAGCTTTGTGCTCCCTTGCTAGCTGGGCAGTTTGAGAGGAGAATTCAGTGCATAAATCTAAAACCCTCTGGAAAACATTCTTTATGGCTCCAATAAAGTCCTCGAGCTAGTTCAGTGCTTGCTGTTGACACCAAAGACACCTGAATATTCCTTAATGTACTGAAATGTCCCAGAAGGTCACCAGTAAGAATTGCGCATTTTCTGGTATGGCACACAGTTTTCAAAGGTTCCTCTCAGTTATCATCTTCAGTGATGTCCTGTGGATGAAAAAACAGGCAATTCTCTATTTGCTTTATGTGCTGCCTCGGTGCAACAGCTATGTCCCAGAGTGATGCTCTACAAGAGCTGAGTAGAAACCCCGAACTGGCAAGAGGATTCTGCGGGAGTTATAAATTCCCTTCCCTTCAGAGGTTATTTCTGCTCTAATCCTTGGTGAGCAGAACTTATTTCTGTGCTTCGGTTAATGTTCAGATTGTCTTTGTAGGTCATCTTTTATTCTAAAAGTTAGATTTAAATCCTTCTGTTCACCTATGACATTTGTGGGTTCTGTATATTGTACAATATTTTTTAAGGTGGGGTTCAATTCTTTTTGAATTTTAGTTCTTCAGGTGAAGTGGTTATTTTCTCTGTAACCTTTCCTGTCAGTATCTTCAGAAAGGTGGTCCAGCAATGGTTTAGGTGCTGGTATTTTCTAGTTAGTGTCTTATAATTAAAATAAATTTTCATATAATTTTATTTTATCCAGAATGTATGTCAGGCTCTAGATCTTTGCATCTGTTGCTACTAAGGCACTGTAATTTGTTAGTACTTCAGCATCTGATTTGTTCTACATTTCCTTCACACAGATGTATCTTGATGATGTTTCCATTAGTGTTTATTCTGCTAGCATGTATTTGTGTAAGGGTTACAACCTGGAGCATGTTTCAAAAGTCTTCGCCCCAGAGAGAGTGATACTTTTCCTTTGTTAGGAAGCCAAGGTTGCATCTTCAGAGCTGGGGGTGGACCCAGGAAAGGGTTGTGGAGGACAGGACTCTGTTGCCTACTGGTGAGTGGAGAGCAGGGGCCTCCGGCCTTCGCTCCAGATCTGCTCTCAGGTGTAGCTGGAAGGGCAGGGTCCTAGGGATCACCTAGCTCTGTGATGCGTGTTGAATGCTGAGGATGAAGCTACTGGACAAGGTAGGAGATGAAAATAGTTCATTTTCCATTTCTGTTCTACACTCCTCAAATTACCCTATACCCTCCCACAAAGTCACCTAGGTTGGATAGGTTTTGTTCCGCCCCTTTCCCCGTATCTGTAAAGTGAGGATTCACTTAGGTGAAATATTTCTGGGACCTATATGGGAAAGGGACTGTATATATGCAAAGAACTGCTGCTTTTTTCGCCCCCCAGGTCTGTTATATGGCAGTTGATTTTATACATGAGCAAAGTTATTCTTATGAGGTCTTTCCCACCCTTTTTAATACTGTGCACCCTTTTTTGTTTTCTTGGCTATGTTTTCTCATGAATCTTTTACTCTGCTAATGTGTGTTATTTTTTTCCTTCTCTGCAAAAATTTGTGATTTTCAAATGTGTATGAGTAGCATTTATCCCCCCCCGTCCCCAGTAATGTTATGACTACTTATGTTTTATGCTTCAGAAGGATTCAGCACTGTGGAAAATATAGAATGCTGCGTACCAAAGAAATAGAAGAATATTAATGTATTCAAATGAAGAGAAAAATTGAATCCAGACTTGCCTGTAAATTATTAGAATGTGTACAAGTGTAATTTAATAGAGAGTAACTTAACTGTAGCTTAGTAATTATGTACGTTATTGTGCATGCGAAGAATAAGAAATGTGTTTTTTCTTCAGAAATAGAGTTGATGTGTCAGACAGGGAAAACAGTGTCTCTTACAGGTTACATTAGACCACTGGAAAATATTAATGTAGGGAATCTTAGAGATAAGACCAGAAAAAAAAAGTCAGCATTCATAAAATGGCTTATTTATGTATAAATGGATTTCTTTATAGGTCTTGAGTGTTTTTGTCTTCAGCCAGGCTCGTCCAAGGGATGAGCTCTGAACTGCGGGTGCAGTTAACTCCAAACACTCAGGAAACTGTAAGCACTGATTTCTGTTAGAGGCCTCTGCATTATCTGCTTGTTTTCTCTTTGTCTTCTCTGCACTCCCTGCCTTGTCTCTCTTGCTTTCCCTCTCCTTTCTTGGCAGTTCTTGCTCCCCTTGTGTTATCTCAGGTCTGCCCACCTGCCCATGGAGGTGGACCCTAATGCCAGCATGTTGGCGCTGACTTCCACAAGACTATCTGAAGGTGGAGGCACTTCAGAAGCCACCGAGTTGAGGACTGCTGACACCAGCAACGCTGGGCTCTTAACATTTTCAGAGCATTGTTGTGACCCAGCGTAACTTCCGCTGCCCTTAGCAGGGACAAAGGGCACCCAGAGAGGCTGCAAGAGATCCCATCACCAGCAGCACCTACCACACGGGTAGTGGTAAGGGCCAGAGAGAGCAGTGGAGCAGCAGCGGCCGTGTTTTTGAATGCGGTCACCTCTCAACAGCGGAGGCTACAGGAGCATGGAGAAGGAGGGCAAAATGAGCCTAGAGTTTATGGGGAGCAGTACGTACTAGAAACAGGCCATGTCTTCTCTGGTGGGAGAAATGTGCTGCTGTGGATGTCCCACAGGGTTGGGAGTGGGGGGGAAGATCCCTGAGACGGAGCCTTGGCTCAACCCTGGGCATGCTCATGGGAACTTCAGCTAAGTGCTTTAAAAGGAAACATGTTCTTGTTTCCTGTGTTGGAAGAGTTGTGCCCTTAGGAAAGGGGGAACTTGTGTCTAAGCTAGCTTCTCTGGTGCCAGGAAAAGAGAAGCCCGCTTAGCATGGGGCTGAGGAAAGGGAATGCAGCTGAAGGCTTTGTGTGTGCTACTAGTGTTTTCTGCAATAATTAAAGCACCTGCATAATTGTGTTTGAAGTGCTTTAAGTGAAATTGAGGAATAATTTATGAATAAATAATAGAAGAAAAGATTTACACTTTGACCATAAAAATGATTTTGGGTTAAGCTTTTAAACATTCACCATTGTATGTTAGGCTCTGTAGTCTCAAAGAACAACCAAGCAGCTTTCATTATTTTTTATTTCCCTTTTATCATGTAATTTGTGTGGTCAGTTGTTTGTCAGGGTGTGGGACACCAGTCTGTGGAGCAATGGGCACCTTTTCCTGTTCAGCCCCTGTGCTTCCCTTCTGCCACCGGTCGGGGAGCCTGGGAGACCAGTGCTCCTGGGCTTCTGCTGCCCTGCCTCCTATGACAGTCCTGATGCCTCCCACAGTCCATTAGAAGAGAGGGAGGAAAAAAGGATTTGTTGGTCCCTCAAAACAGAGGCAAACAAATATCAAAATACCTGAAAGCTTGTAAGACCCTACCTGAAAGAAAGAGCTTCAGATACAATGTTCACCGTTACTGATGCTTCTAAGAGCTCCCTTGTCCATGCTTTAGTTTCTGCTTTCACTTATGCCAGAGGAGTGACAGCAACGGAGAATCATGGGTCTGAAATTTTCCATTGTTGATGTTGTTTGAGTTTACTTTTTCTGAAAGATTTTTGAGGATTTTTTTTCTTTTCTCTCTGTGTTACGGGTTTTTTTGTTTGTTTGTTTTTCTTTTCTGTTTGCTTCCAGATGATAATTTTGTTTTCTCCTTTCTGTCTTTATTTTGCTGCAGGCACTTTGTTTTAACTTTTGTACTTTCTCTTCTATTATGTTCCAGCGTGTATTTTGGGTTTGACCTTCGAACTTTTGCAAAATGTTCCTTCCCAAAACACACTTGCAAGACTAACCTGATTTACTTTGTAAACGTACAGGCTCATTGGTCAGACTGGTTTTGGTGTGGTTTTGGCAGTCATGCAAGCAAACATCTAGAGGAGATCTACGTATTCTGTGTGAACAGTGGAATGCAATTCTTTGATATCAGAGGAATTAAAGAGTGATATATTTGTACAGACATTGCCTATATTGCCAGGTGATTGGTATCATTGTCTGCACTGACTAAATAATATCATTACATTGTGAAAAGACGTGTGATGCAGATGATCATTTAAAGCTTTTCTTAAAAGGAATTGAAACTGGGCGGAAGACCTCTTTTTTTATGACATTTTCTTCCCTGTCTTTCTGCAGATAATCTCTATTAGTAATTTAACATATAGCTCACTAGTATGGTCTATGTTCTATGTTGCTGTCATGAAATACGTAACTAGAAGAATTTCAGTAAGGTTCGCTTTAGGTTTCCAGCAGAGGAGAGAGACCTGTGGGTAGTGCGGGGTGTGCGAGTAATAAGATGAGCATGCATCTCGCTGTTTTGGTGGGCTTTTTTGTATGTCACTGCAAATCTGAGCAAACTGTTTAAAAGTAGGGAATTTTTTGAAATAAATTCCATCTCTTCTTCAGGAACCCCTTGTGAGGAAGTCTGTCTTTAAGAAACTCTTTGTTTTACTGGGACTTTTCTGGCTGTTTTAAGGAGGGGCTGGTTGCGTGTGGCATTTTGGTGTGACTGCAGTGTGTCTGATCAGTTCTCCTCCCCCTGGCACCCTGCGCGGGGGCTCAGAGCAGAACGCAGGTACACACCAGCACTCCCCCCCTCCCCGACCATGTCTTCCCCAGCACAATAATCCATGCTGTGGATTAGGCTGTATTAAGTGGTGGACTGTGAAAAAGCTTCTTGGGAATATTGATATTTATAAGTAGATAACTACAGTCTTCTCTCCCGAGTAGACACTGTTATTTCTGAGAAATTAAAAACCAACCAAACAACAACAACCCGAACTCATATAATGTAAATAAGTTGAAAAAACCCACAAAACTTATATTGAGAGCCTTCTGGCTGTTGCTGTGTTTTGGAGTAATACATTGTCCAAGATACGACACTGCTATGATGTATTAAACTAATACATCATAAGAGTGTCATAGCTTTGATGATGTATTAATGTAATACATCGTTAAGGTGCCATTGCTCTTATGATGCATTACTCAAAACATTACCAACCGGTTGGTTTAGCACACAAGCATCTGTGTGTATGAGGTAGTATTTCTATACCTAAAACTACAGTGAAAGTTAAAAAGATCTTGCATGTGCAAGACCAAGTTAGGAAGATCTGAAAACCAGGGGCTTCTGAAGAGGGAGTTGAGCTGGGTGGGATCAGACCTGAGGTCACAGCTCCATGCTTGCAAAACCTCTGTCTGAAAGATGTAGAGAAAATATGGGGAGGGGAGGAGAAACGGCCTTCATTGGAGCAAATGACAAGTTTTCATTCCTTTTCAAAAAGTAACCTGCTATGTGCTATAATACATGAACAAGTTCAGCATTTTTCCAAAATGTCTTGACATGAGTTTTCTTCCATGTTACTTTTTGCAATTTGCTATTGTATTTTCTGGGAAAATTGGGCTGAACAGGTTTTATGCAGACATTTATGCAGCCTTGGCTTTTATTTGTTAATTTTTTGGTGTGTATGTCAGCCATACATTTCTGGTGTAAGAAAGGAAAGTAGGGCAGGTTCTGGTATCAGTGACCGTCTTTCAACAAGGTTTGTTTTTACCACTTTTCCAGACATATCCAGTTTTAGACAAGCTTTGGAGAAGTATTCTGAAGCAAACTGAAACCCTCCCCCCTTACCCTGAACTGGATATCAAACTTGAAAAATAGGTATTATGAAACATGTTAAATACTGATAAAGGTGTTAAATACTCATCTTGGTTTTGAACAAAACCTCCTTAGTTGTTAAGTGTGCATTTGTCCTTATGAACTTTCTATTTCTTGCTTCTTTAAATGAACTGTAATATAGTGGATGTTATGGATGTTATTGACTGCATGTGTGTCCTTGTCTATGGGTATTTATTATAATTAATCTCTTTTTTGCCATTCACAGAGCAGGGTGCAAGCCTTGCCCATTATTGATATGGTCTTTCCTCTACCGTGTTTAGAAATAGAAGGATGCAGATGCAGATATAAAATACCATTCTTTGCTGAACTCATTGAGAGGGAAGTTCGGGAATGTTTCCAGGTACTGAAAAACAACTTTTCCAGTATAAATTGCTCTTTTGTTCTTTATGATGAGAGGCATAAAGTATCCAGTATAAAAAGTTGCTTTTCTCGGGTTTTGCCCCAAGTAATATTTGTGTAACTTTACCCACTTTTTTGCATCACGGTATCTTGACCGCTAGATGGCATTGACATTGTTAGTGTAAGTGGGGAGGAGACAGAAGATGCTCAAACCTCCTCCCTTCAATGGCCTCCATCTTTGTTCCTTCCATTCAGAAAGCCCAACCACGTGAGAAAATCCTTAAGTACCCAGAGTTAAGACCATACCAAGTGCTGAATTTTCAGGAGATCTTCACTGATTACCGCACAGTCACTGCAGAAACATGGACCGAGCCTACATGGCAGACTCCTGTTACTGGGCAGTTTTCAATTGACTGTGTACAATCCAACAGCTGAGATTGCACCTACAGCAACCCCAGACATAATCCATGGAAGGCACTGGTGCACAGACTTGCCAGCTAATGCGTTATAATGCATTTGCAGTGCTTAGCAGACTCCTTTTTGTCTTGTGTTTTTTTGGTATTCTGATAATCTCTGTAATAGTTACTGCCATGGTTAAGTTGTCCTGATCCCGTCACCACTCTTGCTTATCATTACTAGAAATTATAGAGAGATGGGGTTGTTGAGAGTTGAGTCTGGAGAAGAGAAGTCTCCAAGGAGACCTTATAGAGGCCTTCCAGCAGCTAAAGATGACCTACAGGAAAGATGGGGAGGGACTCTTTATCAGGGAGTGTAGTGAAAGGACCAGAGGTAATAGTTTTAAACTGGAAGAGGGTAGATTTAGACTGGATATTAGGAAGAAATTCTTTACTGTCAGGGTGGTGAGACACTGGAACAGATTGCCCAGAGAATTTATGGATGCCCCATGCCTGGAAGTGTTCAAGGCCAGGCTGGATGGGGCTNGAACTGGACACAATACTCCAGATGTGGCCTCACCAAGGCAGAGTAGAGGGGGAGGAGAACCTCTCTTGACCGACTCACCACACCCTTTCTAATGCAGCCCAGGATGCCATTGGCCTTCTTAGCCACAAGGGCACATTGCTGGCTCATGGTCATCCTCCTGTCTACCAGGACCCCCAGGTCCCTTTCACCTACACTGCTCTCCAGCAGGTCAGCCCCCAACCTGTACTGGTACATGGTGTTTTTCTTCTCCAAATGCAAAACTCTACACTTGCCCTTGTTGAACCTCATGAAACTAGATGATCTTTAAGGTCCCTTCCAACCCAAACCATTCTATGATTCTATGAAATTATGACGTTAGTGGGTATTCCAGACATCTCTCATAATAAGAAGCAGCTATAGTTGGCATTACCAGACAGGGATGTTAAAACAGGTCTATGTATATTGGTTTACATCCAACATGCAACAGGCCAACAGAACAGTGTTTTGCAGTATGAAAGGTGATGTTAGAAAGTCATGTTGCTGTCCTTTAACAGTGCTGGTATGACTTCTCTTTGCATAACATTTTTGTCTTATTTATGACAGCCTAGATGAAGAGCTTGAAGAAAATCTTGGGAGGTTGGCTGTGAGAAGTAATGTCTCTGGAAAAAAATATGATGAGGAAAGTTATATTTAAGGTATACTTCTAATTTTTTTCATTCGTCACTCTTTTGATATTTTTGAAATTGGGATTCCAGCAGCATGCTGCAGCCTCAGGACTATGACTGTGCTCTGGCCAGGATGTGGGCCTGACACCCTCCTCCCTTAGGCAGAAAGGGAATTTGTGTTTAGGCTTCTTAGTGGCAGAAACATAGTCTTTTTTGTATTTAGTTTGGGAAAAAATAGGCATTTTCTGCTAACCTGTGCAACACTAGAGGAGCATTTTGTTGGGTGAAAGTCCTAGGAGAGGCTTTTGCTGCTAGGTTTCTCACAGTTACTGATACAGAAGTGAGAGAAAAACCACACACAAGCAAACCTCAAACCTTTTCCAATGTTTTTTTCATCAGGGTGGCTTCTATGTGTCTTGTCTTTGGCAATTCAAGTAGTGTAGCAGCGGTAGCTGTGATAGATCACAGGCAATTCCACTGTTTGGCACATTTAGTGAGAAGAAGCAGTTCCAAGACCTAACAGATGTTGCATTGCTAGTCTCTGCGTGCCTGGGAGGGTCTGCTGCTGAGTCCGTCATTTCTGTTTCAGAGCTTGATGTCGACTGATATCAAGTGACTGCCTCTGGGACCGAGACGGCAGCCTGCGTGATTCGGGAACACGTCATCTCCTCACTTATGCCCTAGACCTTCCTTAAAGGCCCCTTCTATGATAATAAAAGTTTGCTTCTGCTGACTGATCCTGTTTCTTTTGGGATGGCTGTATAAAACAGGGCTGTGAAAGCCATTTGTACTTTGTGATACAGCAGGATGAGATCGGTAGTAGGAACTCAATCCCCTTCTTCCAGAAATGTGCTGATTAAAATTTCCTTGGTGGGTCCCCCCCCTTATATTTGCATTATTTATGTGATTTACATATCATAAGTAGCAAATGAATTGTTTAAGAAACAATGCTTGTGTTCCTCCAATACAGCAGCGTATATTTTATATGAGTAGCTGTAGTCTTTGACTAGGGAGTCATTTATAACCTGCTGTTAGAGGCAATTATTTTAATGACAGTTTAGTGACATGACACCAGAGTTGGAGCAGATGGGTAAGTAGATTCTCAGAAAACTGTGGGTTTTTTGTTTTGTCTTTATGTCTAGTTTTTATTTTTTTGGTTTTTTTCAGGAGGTGGCATAAGAATGAAAGTAGCAGAGCCTGAAAATCTGAGAGACAACGAAGCAACTGAACTGTTTCATGTGGGTAGTAATAGAGAAGTATGAGAGCAGTGCCATCTCTTGTTTGCTATTCCTTTACTAAGCATTAAACTTTTTCAAATGCATGTTGCAGGGAGTAGCTGAGTACTCAGTCAGGTCAGGGCTTTGTCATGCTGGTGGTAAACATACTGCTTCCCACACAATGGATGAAATTTGATAGTTTTGTTTGTTGTTTTTTGTTTTTTTGGTTTTTTTTTAATAATAGAAATAATATGAGTGATATTATTGGAGAGCAGTACCTGTGGGTTGTAGATATGCTGTATTTCAACCTCTTTGAACACAAAACCATTCAGTGTTAAGGCAAGGTGATAGAAACTCATGGAAATGGTTTGACATTGCATGTTGCTTCTTAACTCTTAATGTACTTACATTATGTGCTGCATCAGCCAGAGCTGGAGTGGGAACACACTGTTCTGAATGTTTAATATTCACCATTTTGAAGAAGAATGAACAAAATATAAATTGAGCTGTAAGAGCTATGCTCTGTTGCTTTACCCTTTACTAAATTATGTGCTACCAGTCACAGGTCGATCCAGTCCATATGGGTGCATTTGAAATGTCATGTGTCCTTCTGAAACTGAGATTCCTACCCAAGGGAGCCATGAACATGAAGCCCATGGGGACCCTCCCTGGGAGTTCTGCTATTTGCTCTGTCACCCACAGCTTAGTTCATCAGGAAGCCCATGGTAGTGTCAAAGAGGAAAGGAGAGTCGTTCTTGCCTGTAGTTGAACTAGGAGGTCCAAAGTAGAATTTTCTGAGGGATATGTTTCCAGATTAGTCTCCTTTCTCCAAGGAAAACTGCAAGTTGTGTTCTAGGACCCTGTCTCTTCTCCTATGGCTGGATTTAATTACTACATTGTCAACACATTTGCTTTAATGTTGTAAAACAATCCATTACCTTTCACTCTGGTTTCACAGGCTTAATATTTCTGAAACATTTTCTGCGTGGTGACTTCCTTCCCACCCATGGCGCTTGGCTGCAGCGGAGCATGGTCACCCTCCGCTCACTGTCCCGACCAGCACTGGTGAGGGTCAGCCAGGTGGTCTCCTGAGGTAACATCTAAGAGCAGAGGAGGTGGGGCAGGGGGAAAGAGGCTGGTGGCCTCTGTGACTACTTGGAGATACACGTGTAGTGATGAAATAGCTACTCAGCAGCTGCCCGGCTTGCACGTTGGCCAGCTAATAACTAGTTTTCTAGTGCTGGCCATGCTCCATTTAAAGCATGAAAAACAAACCAAAGTGATGTTGTTGGCCACTGAGTTAGGCCTGAGGTAGGCTTGAGGGTTTGTGGTGCAGATAGGTGGGGAATGAATGGGATAAAGGTTGGACGAAGAGAGAGAAGCACAAACTTCTGGTAACTATAGAGGATATTGCCTCACTTTTGGAAAGAAATTGTGTAACTGGTATGTTTAAACGGATTCACCTGGCTCCACTGCAAGGTTGCAGTGGATTTGGTGAGTGAACTGTCAAAAATCAGTGTAATAGTACAATGCAAGGTCCCAGCAAGTTTTGTGGCATGAATTTATTGATGTCAATGCTGGTTTTATGTGCAAATGACCTAAGTATTGTTGCAGCTTTGACTGTGGCAGCACGTGGTCTTCCTGAAAATGTTTTAATTTATTATGTGTATTACTAGAAACTGCAGTGTATCCCTCTTTAAAAAGAGAGGCTGGTCTTGGAAATCAAAAGAGCTCATTTTTTTATCTATTAGCTTCACAAGGAGTTCCTTATAACTATAACCACTGACCCAATGAGCCAAGTACTTCCATCAAATGTTTCACTTAATGATGTCTTTTATTACAGTTCAGCGACCCAATAGACTGAGTATCTGCATGGCGAGCTAAATGCCTCCAAAAGCTCAGCAGTAAAACTTTCTGTGCATCAAATGCTGTGAAAACGTTCTCCCATAACTAAGTAGCCTTTTTTTTTTTTTTTTTTAAGTGTAGTTTAGAAGAAATTATACAGTGGCAAAACAAACTGGGAGAATCAGTGGCCACAAAGCTACGTGTAGTAATTAAAGATCCGTGTGCTCAAGAGAGATCTTTTATAGTGTGTCAATATCACCAACCACATCTCTGTGCTCAGAACTTCAACAGCAAATGCAGAATGAGACATATTCCTAAAGTAACTGCTAAGTTTTATATTTGGAGGTCGTTGTTCTCTCAAATACAGTTCCACTAGGGCTGTTTTCTTTTTTTTCTTTCTCACTTCTTTTTTTTGACTCCATGCAATCTTTCTCCCTCCTAGCTTTTGCAGAAAACCCACTCTTGGGTTGATTAGCATGTGTAGTTTACATTTTGCAGTGCATTACACTAACCAGAAACCAAATAAACTACGTTATGTAAACTTATATAAGATCATAAACTTTTGTGCAATAAAGTGAATTTACTACCCTGAGTCATTTTCAGCTTTCTTTGCTCTAATTGGAATGAATTACTTTGCATTTCTGTTGTGGCTTTGCATAGCTTCTCATAAAGCCTTGCCTTTTAGTTTTTCCATTCTAACTTATCTGTGGAACGGGTCTGCTTTTAACAGCTCAGCCTGTAAAAGGAGGAAGATTTCAATCAGCAATGTCTTGGTGGTTCTACCCATCATACGTGTGCCATGTAAGTGCTGCTCGTAAACCAACCTGGGCTGGGTCACATCGGTCCTTTTGTAGTTTCCGTGGTACATGCTGCCCATGGGAAAAAGGCATGGCAAAGGTCTAAAACTCAAGATTTTCTTTCTGGGGAGGTTCAGATCTTTAAGATCAGTTTTCTAATGCAAGCTCAGTTTCTTGGAGAAGGCCCCACTTCATTTTACGTTAATAAAAGATGTGTATCTGGCTTCATGTCAGAAATAGGAATTCAGAGAGTCTGAAAATCCTTTGAAGATCGTTACAGCTGTAATTGGTATGTTTTGTCTTGGGTGGAGAATTTGAAAGGTTTATTTCGAGAATACACACTCTTAAGGGCAGGAACTGTTACTCATCTGTGTTTGGAAAGCAGCACCAACATAATCTGGATAACAATAATACTACAGAAGGCTGAAAGAACAATTAAAGGGTGGAAATAATGACCTAAGGGAGGAACACTTAACTTAGCGCGCCGATGACTGCACATCATGCATGTGGGGAAATTGGAGGGGAGAGAGAGACCAAGAGAGTTTTTAGAGAGCCTAATACTCCCAGAAGAAACATGTTGAAATCTCTGCTTGCATTTGATTGAAATTACATCAAATAACTTGAAGAAAAATCTTTTAAAATGGAAAGAGGGAATTTGTCCTCATTTGTGTTTCCTCCCAGGAGAGCTTGCTTCGTTCTTTGGTTCTTTCTCTTTCTTTCCTCAGTACCTTGGGACAGGGGGAGTCTGTGAATAAAACACCATCCCCAAAGTCAGGCTTTATTTGTGAATGCCAGGAGATATGCACAAAAGCAACCTTCTGCCTGGTAAATCCAGTCTCCCAAGGCTGCCCCTCCAGAGCAGTTGGGTGCTCTCCAGGCAGACAGGCTCCCTCTGGAGCCGATACACCAGGAGTGCTTCATGTCCTGATGGCACTTACCAACTATTTCTTATGTTTTGTACAGGTTTTAAATGTTATTGTGACAAATGATCATGTTTCTGGGACAGTGTAGGATGTAGGTCAGCCTTGGCTGTGTGTTACAGGTGGGAAGATTGAGGCAGCGCATCCTGGGGATTTTCCAGGATTACTGGAATTTGTTACTGGAGAGAATTAGAGATTCCCGGGTTGTCTGCTCTGGATCTTCAGGAGTCATCTCTCATACAAGCTGTACTACAGAACTGAGCCTCAAATACCTCGTAACTAACAGATCTATCAGATTAGAACAGATTTTTTTTCTTTCTTTTTTCTTTTTTTTTTTTTTTTTGAAGAAGAAAGCGGGGTGAGACTTTTTGCTCTTTTATCTATCTTCTGGAACATGTCACATAAGTCAGTGCCTACACTTTGTTTGTTAAAATAATTTTAAAAATGACAAACAAATTATCATTTTCTTCCTGGCTACATTAGTTTGTATTGTATTACACATGGCTTTCATGAGAAGGCATTAAAACAAAGCAGAACAACTACAAAGTAACTACCAGGAAGAAAACAGGGTTTTTCTAGTGTCCTTGGCCTCAATTTTATCACCCTAAAGTGATCACTTCCTTTCTGGAGCTTTTTTTTTCTTGTTTTGTTTATATTATTTCTGTGTGTAGTTTTTCACATGAAATCAACCTCCAAACAGTGCAAAAATGTAAATTTAATTAATTAGGTGAGAGGTAAGTCGGAGTGCAGCTTTATAGCATCAGCATAGTGATCCTTTAACAAACCAATTATAGTCTAAGTATTTGAAAATATCTGTTATTAAAATTCTGCTATTTTCTTCACAACTCCCACACTCAACAAATGAACAATCATTCAGGATTATTAATTACTTCCAAGTATATAAGTGGGGGAACACAGTCCTACAGCAGCAGATAATGTCACTAAATCTACCTCCTCTACCTATTCCTAGCCTGTCAGTGATGAGCTGCACCGTCGCCCAGGGAGCAGTGGAGCTGCGCAGTGCTCCATTGCAGCGAGTGTCCCTCTTGCCTCCGTGGAGTTGTTGCTCCATCCTGAACAAAACATTACCCAGACGCTGTTGGTGCTGCTCCCCTGGACTTCCCCAGGACCCTGGGACACCAGGTGAGGCATTGGCAAGTTTTTCTGACAGTAAGGAAAGGTGTCTTAAATCTGTCACCCCAGAAAGTACAGTGGGGTTTTTCTAGTTTTCTTTTTTCCCTACAGGATGCCCATGGGCCTGTGTTAAAGTTTTATACATTAAAAAAACAAAGGAAAAAAAAAAAGAAAAAAATTTGTTCTCTTTGCTCTTTTTGGCAAAGGCTGTTTTCTTGGTTATGTTAAATGTTGCTAAGCATGTTGCTGAAGCAAAAGTCTGCCTTAAAATAATTTAATCCTAGCCCTGATGCCGCTCACTGTTTAGTTTCCACTATTAATATTTATATGCCGTTCTTGAACTAAAATTCTTGAATGTTTCCTATTTTCCCTCTGCAAACAATGTTTGGTGAGAACTGTTGATTATTTAGGACTGTAGAGCTGGTGGTTGTAAGCCAGGACGTTGCAGGCTGACTGGTGACCTTGTCTTGCTTTTGGCTGGGGTTTCTCCAGCCTGGCCTGAGCAGGTCCAGCAGTCGCTTTCCTGTTTTGACATTGGTGGTCACTTTGCTGCTTTGAAAGATGCAGACAATATTGTGTCCTTGACCTTTTCCCCCTCCCCAGCATATAGGTAACTCTCCTGAGAATCTTGATGCATTGGGTAAAGTTGACTTGTGAGTTCTCTTTGTGACACAAACAGAAGGAAAATTAAAGCAGAAATGCATAGCATGGATTGGGGTGTGGGAACCCAAGTGGTCTGGAAGGAATGGAAAGGCAGCCAAAGACTTACGTGAAGAATGAGGGCTGTCACTGGGGGAGAGTGGGGAGGATCAGCTGAGTTTTTAGCAATGTAGGTGAGCAGAGGAGGAAGACTAATAGAAAGGAAAGAAAGAAAGAAAGAAAGAAAGAAAGAAAGAAAGAAAGAAAGAAAGATAGATCGTGAGATGCCCCCCAGCCCCACCTTCTCAGGGTGAGCCTCTCTCAGCATCAGTGCCAGGTTCTGTATCCAAAGACACACAGGATGTGGGGGGAGGCTGCAACTGCAAATCCAAGTGTGGGACTTCACAGGAAGGTGGTCGTAGGAAGAGCAGGACATTGCTGTAGAATATTTCAACTGAATTTGCTAAATGAAAAAAACATTTGACATAGTTTGTGAGGCAGCTATACTGTTTGATTTTAAATAAAACCATACTCCAATAATAAGCTTCCGTTTTCACAGCATGAGTTGAATGAATTGATTAAACACATTCAATCAATTATTCCATGCCATGCTTTTTATCTGAAATTTATAAACATTGTAAAATAAAACTACGCTTATTAAATTAAAATTAAAACCAATATCACTTATTGTGGCAGGTCCCTAAAATACGTAAATGATAATTATTCAGGCTTTGTTAATACTTCAAAGCAATGGTAATAATACAGCATATTTTATTTAGGTTTTTTTTCCTTTAGATTAAAAGTGTATCTAGATGAAATATTTATGAAACATAAATATCCTTGTGTCTCCCCCATGTCCATGTGCTTCCTTTTTATTTTATTTTCTTTTGGAGCTCTTCCTCCCCTGTTATCTCTTTTGCTCTCTGCTGTGGTTTATGGACTGATCATAATAGACATTTACAATACTCCATATTTCTTGCTGTGGAATTCAAACGCAGGCAGTCCTACAGACCTTCTCTTAGCATACAGATGTAACGTGCTGCTTTGCTATAGGAAGCAGAATGCTTTGAAGAACTTCCCTTCTTTGATACATGTAGGTGGAGATCAAGTCGTGATGGGCAGGACAGCCACAGGGATGCAGCGCGGGGTATGAAATCCACGGTACCGATTAGAAAGGCCTGCCTCACTTCTCTGTTACTCTGCACCAACACGCTTCTGCTTGCATGAGTGGAAGGTCACCGCGGGGAAACAGGGCTTGAGCCATGCGTATGACCAAAGCTCGGTGTCCCCTGGGGAGCGGTGCCTTGTGAAATATTTCATACAGGAACAGAAGCACTGGATGTGTGAATGGGCGTGAGGAATTCCCACAGGTGGCACGTGGCATGTGTGCACGCCTCTGTAGGCACCCAGCAGCTCCTGAATGGCCACCAGCAGTTTCTGTTGTCCAAGCAGTGACTTGTTTGGGGGTTTCACCCACAAACACACTTTATTCCTTCTGATGCAGAGTCCCTGCTGCACTGTATAATTGCAGCTGACAGCCTGGATTGGTAGTATCCAGCCAATGTTCGGCAGCGTCAGTGGCAGGGCGACTGAGGTGAATGCCGCACAGGGAGGCTCTTGCTCTGTGAAGGTTTTGGTTTGCAGCAGCACGATGAACAATTGGTATTACTGGAAGCATCCTAATACCCTGCATCTCAAACCCAGAGTCATTTCCCCCTTTTACAGGGAATTCACCAATGCCGAAGTGTAGGAAGAGCAAGATGTGAGTGCACAAAACTGTGACTCCAGCGCTAGGTTTTTCTGCTCTTTGTTTCACCTTGTGTTTTATTACCAACTAGTGTTAAAACCCGCGGTCCTCACCAAGGCAGGGCACCAGTGGTCTGAGCAGGACACTACAGCTGAGGCAGCCGCAGGAGTCTGCGTTCCACCAACACCTCTCTTTACCTTGCGTCTGAATCCCCCACTTGGGTGTGCACAGGGCATACATGGCAGAAACTGCCAGAAGCCGCAGAGTTAATTGAGGACTAAAGGAAATTACTGTGGGTAGGAAATAAGGGTCAGGACCTTCTCGGGGCAATGGTGAAAACTCACCTAGTGTTGCAAGTCCAAGCTTGCAATGCCAGACTTCAAGACTGTCAATAAATTGGAGAGGATTTTGTTCTGCAAAGGAGGAAAAATAAGGGTTTTGGAAAGTATATTTGCCGAAGGGAAAGCTTTATCTTGTCCCACTGATGTGTGCGGGACCAGACTTTATCTATCAAGTAGCTTCTAGTGTTGCTCTCTTCAGCTTAGGTCCACTAACGTCAGGGCAGACATGTCTGTGCCCCGCGTGAGTGTCAGGCCCTCTTCTGCCTTTATTGTTTAGCAAAGGTTTTTCATATTGTGGGCAAATTAGCTCTTAGGAAATGAATCGTTTCTCTACAGGCTTACATGCAACGGAAATTGCTGGACTAGCACAGAAGTATTTGGACTCATGCCAGCAACATAGCTCTAGGATCTGATGCCCCTACAAATTTATCTGTAATTTTCTAAGCTTGCCACTAATTTAATGCTAATTTGTCTGCCATTCCCAATTCCAGAATGCAGCAGATGCACCTATATAGAATTTCCCTGGAAAACCATAGCAACTATATTGGAGAAGGCAGAAATATTGTTAGAACTTTTGTGATATATCTAGACTATGGGCTTCAAATTAGGGGTTAATAAAAAGTGTTATTCAGTATTCCAGGAAATTGTCAAGATCACTAAGTATTGTACTGACTTGACCTATGTTACACTGAACTCACTCTTTCCATGTTTCTAATAAAAACATACGGCAGATTGTTCCAGACCCAGTGTCAAACTCTGGTAAAAATAAATCCCCTCATAATTTAAATGTGCAGTGTATATGCTAAATATATCACCCAGAAATATATATCTCGTAAGGCAGACTATCTAAAATACATCAACCCTGAAGTCTCCCCTGAGTCTTATGCAAAATCATAGCTTTCAGTTACGATTCCTAAAAGTTATGATAATTCCTGCCCACTTGTAAGCCACCTAATCCTATTTGGTTTACTCTGTTTTTATCTCAGTGCTGAAGCAGCTTTGTTTCACTGAAGCGCTGGATTTGTAAATAACTAATTATAGCCCTGTTTTTTCCCCTTGAAGCATTGATGTTTGGCACCTCAGACACAGCCCCTTTCCAACTACCAGCCAGGGCAGGGGAGGCAGCGGACTTGGTCTCAGAACAGTAGGGTACTGCTGACAAGCTCTCTTGGACCGCTTCCCCTCCTGCTCTCGAAATGGCAATCAGATGAGCCAGAGGGCAACTTTAGGAAAATATTTTTCTCTAGTAGCAGTAACATCTGCCTCCTTGGCAGCCTCTGCTGGCAGTTGCGTTGGAAGCTGTGGGTTTGCCCCGGGCCCTGCCGTGTATTTACATTGCTGAGAGGTTATCCTGAGCCCTGATGGATCCTCTTACCTGATTTTCTTTTGTTCTGTCATTTTCCCCCTCTGATGCTTTGGCTGCTTAACTCTTTGCGGGTAACATGCAAAGTGAAAATTAAGTGTGCAGTACGAGATGAAATGTATTAATTTGTAAGCACTAATTAGTAAATTCCTTTTTGATTAGAGATTCAACATATCTGATCTGTTTAGCTGTATTTATTTTGTTTCAGCCTAGGTAATTTCAGTGTTGCTGCCTGAGCTTTTGAAGGTGCCGCTCTTCACATCTGTGTCCTCTGCTCTGCATCAAATTCTCTCTGGCGCTCTCGTTTCTCTTGCATTTTACTCTCCTCTTCTGAGTAACAGATTTTTGACCCGTGCTTCATTTCAGTGGAATGATGTTATCATAAAGACAATTATAAAGTAATCAGCACGGGCATATCAATATTTATTGAAATACTGAAAAAAAAATAATAATTCCATTGGCGATGAGAAACTCCGGGCAAGAACTGACATGACAATATGTATTTCACCGATACAGTAAGAGAACTTCAACTTCAACAAGTAACTCACTGCACATTCTAAGAGTTGCATGGATTTAAATCCAAGGCAGCTGCAGAACATCTGTTATACAAATAGTCAGACTTTACAGATTGTCTGTTTACAAACACAGAACAACTATAATAAACCAGCCAAAGCCAAACCCTTTGAATTTTAGTCTGCTTTTACTAATATATCCTGTAATCCATAAGGCAGTCAGAAGTAAATGTCTGGTTACAAAGTAGTTAACAATTAACATGAGGGCGAGGTTGGTGATTCTTTATTTATTTATTTGTGTACTTTGGGCAATCTGGTAGGATTCTTAGAACCACAGATGTGGGCAAATATATGTTAGTTTATCTGAAATTGTTTCCATTATACTATACGAAAAATTCTTTTCTTCTACGACCTTATTTTAATTCTTTTGTCCTGTACATGGGTAATGGTGCTGCGAATACAGTTAGCAACATTTTTTTTTAAATCTTTTTTCTTTCACTGAAGCATTTCAACAGGCAAAAAAAAAAAAAAANAGAATGCAAACACTTGAGCTATGCTTTGTTTTTCTTTTAAGGAAGGAAGGAATGACCATTCTTATGTTGTACACATAGGTGAACATACTTCACAGCCACCGGCAATTGCCACCCGCGTCTTACTTTCTTTTAATTTAGTTTGCTTGAGGGAGGACACTGTTCTTTAAATAATGCTTTCACGTCTGCTGTGTGGGCTGACTAAGGGAGCTGTGCTTTGTTTGCTTTTGGTCCGTACGACAGTACACATGTTCTGTGATAGAAGACAGGCATCTAGGAGTCGCAGACACCAGGCTTTGCTGTGTTTGTACCCTATTCATGGACAGAATATTAGAGCTGATTAATACAGGCGATTAAAATAGTGTGCTTTGTACTAATGCAGATGTAATAACTGATGTCTTTGGTATACAATGCATGAATGGTTGGAAAAAAAATACGAGAAATGCATCTTTTCAAATTCACATGAAACAGAAAAAGCTATAACTCACATAATTTACAATAGATTTAAATAAACTACATTTAGGATTATGAAGATTTACAGACATTTAATCAAGTGAATGATTTTAATTTGTAAAGACCCTTGTGTGTCCCTGAACTATGTTCCACTAACTTGAAGACATGCTACAGTAAACACATATATTTGGCTTCTTCATTCTGGCTATATCTTATATAAAGATGAAACCAAAGAACAATAAATTAGCATCATAATTGTCTACAGTGGAAACTATCATATACAATATAAATAAACTATTCAAAAGCCATCAATCTTCATGAAAAAAATTAAAGGATTAGGATTTTATACAGTTTCTACAAGTGATTGTGCAGCCGATAATCTCAAAAATTAAAGTCAAAATGAAATACCCCTATTGATTTTAGTGTCTCACGACATACAGTAATTAAGTACTGGTAAAATAATTACCAATTTAAAAGAAATAATAAGGAAATCACTGCTCTGCAATTTTATCACAGTTTTTTCCCCACAGGACCTAAAGAATGTAAACACTATGTTTTTGTTAACATTAGAGATTAATACTTTATTTTAAACGTATGTTGATCCACACCTGCACAGTTACCTTTAAGGATAACGAAATAAGGCAAGACTTATAACTGTGGCACTACATGTTAATACTGATATCTTCATTTGGAAAGAGAGAGAATTGTTTGTTCTTCTCTAATATTTGTTCTGCAGCAGACTTTGGCCTACATAGACACAGCAGTATCACTCTTCTTTCTTTGCGTAAAAGACATGTATTACCTAACTTTAAAAAGAAAAAGTTTCCTTAGATATTGGATGTTTGAGTTGAAATTTAGTATCTTAATAAGATCCATGGCATCATCAGCTCATACAATTCATTTGTCTCTTCTTGCATCACTAAATGCATTTTTTAAAAAATTTAAGTTTCAGTTTTTTCACATCAGTATTTGTTGTTGTAGAAAATACTTTTTTTGTGTGTGTCAAAGAAGCTATTGTTTGTGACGGCTAAAATATCTCCATTTCCTTTATTTGGAAATGGCCATGAATATATAGCAAAGCCACATTTTAGCCACCACACTAGTTAAGTATATAGTTAAACTGGTTAATTTGTTTTGGAATATTTATCTTAGCTATTTCATAGCTATCCCATAACAGTAGTAGAAGAGGGATACTGCCTGACAGAGCAACATGAACACGTGACAAAACAAACCTCAGAATGTAGTAAGGATGCCAAGCTAACTGGATCACAGGCTCTTCGTGTTAGCGATCTGCAGGCCTGAGAGACCGACAGTCAAAGGCAGCCTCTCAGGATTTGGTGGCGATACTACATAGCGCGTGGCCTACGCCAGCTCTCTCTCACAGATTGTTGAATGGATGCCACATCATTTATCACAGAAGAAGGAAGTGTTGGGTCCTTGGAAGGATGACAGAAGATGCTATAGATGCAGTTTTGCACCCATTATAACTGTTTTAGGAGTCCTGCTATAAAGTGAAGGAATTTAGTGCACTCAAATTCCCCACTATCTTAGCTCAATAATACGGATCAGTTTTTTTTTTTCTCCTAAGTTTCTTCATGTTGGCAATCAGCAGAGTTAAATATACACGAATCATTCTGTTCTTTCTCATGTTGACATCGATGATAGTATCCACTTGGTAAGTTGACTTTACTCCAGTATAAAGTCCTATATAGATTCCTTTGGGGATGTGTAGCATATGATTCACAGTTTGCAATACAAATACCCTGATACATCACTTATTTACTATTAGTATTTGATTATTATACCATTTTGCAAAGTCTTAAAACCACATTTTAATTAGTGTTGCTTGGAGCAGTTCAGAATATTTTTTTTTTCCTTGAAAGCAGAAGCTCTAATGGGTATAATTTATGCTCTCTTTGCATGCAGCATTTCAATGAGAAGGTTATTACACGGCACATCCCCGTTCAGGTGTTTGTAGTAGAGGTATTCTTCGGCCTGCATACTGATGGCCCGGATTTCTGGTAGTCGCAGGAGAAGCTGCCCAAATTTGTCTGTTTGCTGTGGGTAGTTACACATCGTGTAGTCCAACAGAGCAGCATTCACTTGTTCCTGAACACCTTCCACAAGCTGGAAGTTCTCAAGATTTTTGACATCTGAATGATAATAATAATAAAAAAATAAATTAACAAATCAGTTGCATTTTAATTCCTGTTTACAAAGGCAGTGTTTCGCTAAATGGTTGTATTTTTTTTCCTCCTGACAAAAGCATACTTTACAAGCTGCTGAATATTCAGCGAACCCTTTTGCCAACTTTCCTGGGAAAATGATCACAAAAGAGCTTTAGCAGAGTGTCTTGTTGAAATTCTGCATGTACCTCAAATCAATTAGACACCAATGGAGTCTGAGCAAGGTCAGCTCTTTTCATAGCTTACAAAAAGAAAGGTTGAGGATTCCTAAAGTAGAAGACCATAATATATTGCTAGCAAATGAGTCCCAAGAGGAAGCCCTATCTTTAACCTAGTATGTTACACAATTCATATAATTCTGTATTAATTTTTCTGACCCAAGGTGAAATCTGTGTCCAGGGTATGATGTAGTTAATTCTAATAAAAAGTGACAGGGTTCTTGTTTCTGTTTGACATTTTCTAAATGATTCTGAAAGCCTTTGACTTGTCTAGCCTATGTTAATGAACCATCTGGTACACTCCAGTGACTGCCAAAATAATCTTCCCTACTAGAAACTCTCTAAAATATATATTTCACTGACTAATGATCTTTATAAAATGAAATCATTGTCCTTTGGGTGGAATAGCAGATAAGAATGGTGCCCTTTAACCTGAATATGGTTTCTGAAATCCAACACCGATTTTTTTTTTTTTTTTTTTTTTTTTAGTATTGGACAACAGGGGCATTTACATCAGTAAGGCAGGTACAGTTTGTTCACTCTGCCTCTGTTTGATTACCTTCTGTTCCTATACTGCAAGTTCGATCTCTGGAAATGCTGGTCAGAGATAAATGCCAGTATATTAACTCCTCATTATTTGCTCCCCTGTGTGACAGTTACTCTGACGGTATCTTCTTTTGACATGGCTGGAGAATGCAGAAGTTATTCTAAAGCTTGCAAATCAGAGTGCTGCTATAATGCAGAAAGAGTGAAGTGATCAAAGTGCTCTTGCTGGGAAAACTTGTTTTGGTTGGTGTTTGATCATTTATATGGTAGAATTCTGTAACACAGTTTCTTGTACCGCTAAAGCATGGTGTTACTGAGCATAACTATGCTGCTAATTCACTTTCAACAAATCTGCTCCTCTGTGGATGTTCTTGGAGCACAGGAGATGGGGAATTTGGCGGAATTTGGCAGATTTTGGTTCATTGTAAATGCCAGCCTTTGATGGGAGGGGAAATGAGTGTTTTCCTCTGCAAAACAGGAACACACGTTGGTCCCCCAATCCATCAGCAGCCTGGGAGGCTGTGTAAATTGGGTCTCGCTGTACTTTTTCCTAGAACTACTTTCAATAGAGCAAATGTTAGTTCCTCATAACTGGAATATGAGAGGAACGGTTGGACGAGGCAAACATTTTCTTCAGGACAAGAGGATGGGAAGGATGTCAAGGACCCCAGTGGCAGGCCAGGGCAGCGCGCACAGCCTCCAGGGCCTGAGTCACAGGCTTTGAGCAGGAGCCTCTGGAGCGGGCTGGCTGCCGTCTGCGCTTCAGCGGCGCGCTGGCGTGAGCTGGCGTGAGTGTTTCCTGCCGCGGTCGTCACTG
The DNA here is from genome assembly GCA_013400135.1 of Rhinoptilus africanus. Lineage (NCBI taxonomy): Eukaryota > Metazoa > Chordata > Aves > Charadriiformes > Glareolidae > Rhinoptilus > Rhinoptilus africanus. The sequence goes on from VXBO01005798.1 coordinate 122,923, forward strand.
CCTGCCTCCTTCCTCTCCCAGTTTCACCGTGGAAATGAAGCAAGTGGCTCCCGGATTTGTGCTGCTTGTTTGGGAACCGGGGACATGACCTCTGTCTGAATTTTGCTAGCTGGCTTAAGGAACTCACTAGCAATACTTAAATTATGACGGCTGCCTGACAAGAATTGTCTGAACTTTGCATTAGCCAGAGTGAGGAGAACTGGAAACTTCAAAGCTACTGTGCCTGGTCCCTTAGCTATTCAAACTCAGTCTTTTTGCCAGTGTTTCTGGAGATCTTTGGATAACCATGTTTTCATGTATTACACTGGACACTTTCTCACACAAAATATAGTTGCTTATTATTATTTCACATACCTACATAAAAATCCCGAGGTATTTTGCAGCGAGTGTAACCTGGTTTTAAAACTGTGTGTTCTAAGCATATTTTTATAAAGTTAAGAAAGGAAGCACATCACCTACCATGTTTATTCTAAAATAGGTTGCTTTCAGGTGCAAAACACAATCAAGAATGAATTGTTAGAACATAAGAATTTCCCACAGGAAACAGGGACCATGCTGGAGTTTAAACTGTGTTAAATAGCAAGATAAAATGTATAATGATTTCAGAATCAGTACTTCAAGCTTCTTTTCCCTGTTAAGAATAACTTTATACATCAGGAAGTTTTAGAAACTGCTGGCTGATTCAACCCCCTTTGAACTCAAAGGACATCTTTCTGTTGCGCTCTGTCTGTATTGAATCATACTGTGAGATTAAATTGTGCTGACTTCTTGGAAAAACAGGTTCATTCTCATTTTTGCTCTCTGTTACTGTGTGTAATCAGTTTTCGCAAAGATCAAGAAGCAAAATCTGAGAATTGCAACTTTTCTGTATTTTCCTGCAAAGGTGGTGAATTCAATGTATGTTTTATAGAGGTGCATTCTGTCTTCTGTGTTGATCTCATATTGCATGTCAAAAGGAGGCATAATATTTTATCTACGTTACCCCCATGCACAGGATCGGTGGCTTCTGGCAGTGGCTGTACCCGTGTGCTGTACAGGCATCGCTATGCGCTTGTCAGCTACACGGCCTGCCTGAATTGCATGGAAGTTGCAGAACTACGGGGGAAGAAGGTCTGTCTTGTAGAGTTTTTTTCTCATCTCAGTAGACAGTGGTTTAAATACTCCTGTGTGGCAACATAAGCACTGAAGTCAACAACTGCAGTTAACACTAACAGTAAACAAAAAGTAGTTCTGGGGCTTCTATACTGCATCCAGCCTGAGGAAATACTTTTAATGTATTTCCTCTGCACAAATTCTTGATATTTGTGGTCAGGCTCAGTGCTTGTAAACAAGATGTTATTAGTCAACCAGTGAAAATATGTAGAATTTTCCTGACTGTTTCTGTTACCGAATCAGGTATTTGTAGCCCAAATGATTACAGTTTAGGGCATCACTACACAATTAAGCTGTGTATAGATCTCTGTGACTGCAGTCATAATAGTGGGGATGTAGAGGCAACCTGATGACCAGGTATGTATTTTGAAGTGAGTCTCCGTGAAGTAACTAAGATTTTTGGATATGATTTTTGGATACATTAACAATGAGTGCTGCAGTAAAGTAAACAAAACAAACTGAAGAGAGAGAGGAAGTCAAATGACGTGCTGAGAGTGCCGTGTAAAGCTCTATTGTCATGTCTTAAGCCCTTCTATGATATTTTGTATATTGTTAAAAAAGTTTACCAAACACATAGTTGCACTATAAATTACATAGTTATTTTTGAGAGAGAATCGCAAACTCTAGCTCTAATAAAGATGAATAACAACAAAAGAAAGCATGTGAATATTAAGCTATTCCAGTAGCTCCAAGTTCTGCAGGTAAAACAAGAAATGCTATATAGTTTTTACTTCTAGTACTTAGTATTTAGCTGATTTAATAATACAAACATTATTAGATAGTAACTTTGGTTTGTAAGTAGATGGTTTTCCTGTGCTTTGCGGGTTTTTTTGTTCTTGGTATTTATTATATAACTCTGGCTAAAGGTAGGTGATTTAGTATTCCAAGTATTTCCTTTTTGATAAAGATCCTTTGAATGCTGAGTTAACTTGGAGAAACACCAGGCAATGCTGGTGTAAGTCTGCTGAAGGCGGTGGTGTGAAATGAGTGCGAAATCTGCTACTGATGTGTACTGCACTTCTATGCTTTCACGTAATTCTTCATTCCTGTCTGCTTTTTAGATTTGGAGTGTCTCCTATCAATCTTTACATCAGTTAGTAACAATTTAAAGTACACATGTTTAAGCTTAATGCAAGAAATAATTTTCCGCTTGTAAATTAAACGAGTAGGAAGAGGCCCCCACCCCCCCCTCCCACCCACCCTTTAAATCCTAGCAGCTAGAAAAAGTGTTTTGTGTTGCTACAGTAAGTATCAGTCTCTTATCTCTTCTACTTTATTCACTCAGGGACTAATTACCAACTTTTTACATGAAACAGCCTTACTGTGAGCTCACAGTGGGGCACGCATCTTTTTCTATCCTTATTGGAAAGTAAACCCTTAGGTCTTCTGGAATATATTATATGTTTTACAAGAAATAGCAATTGCTTTTCTGTCAAACAAAGAATTTTTGTTCTCTATAGCTTACTTTTGACGATTAAGACAAAACCAGTATTATAGTGTGTCAGGATCTGCTCTGTAGTCCCAGTAAAGATCTGCCAGTATTCCCAGAAATCCCCCCATTTTGATTATTTTCTGTATCTGCTATAAAGCTGTGCATTAAGCTGAAATTGCATACAACATTCAGCCCGAAGAGAACACTTTTGCATATTTTCCCCAAAAATGGGTCTGGTCTTTAGAGGGGGAAAATATTTAGGTTTCAGAGAGATTTTCTCCCTCTCATATTCCAAACATGAAATACTGAAGATTTAGTGGTCTACTAATCTGTAGAGAGCTTCCCTTGGTCTGGGAATTTTGAAAAGAAAAATGAAAGAGAATGAGAGATTTAAATTTGAAAAATAGTAACTCCTTAGGAACAGCGTAAATATTGCCCTAAGAAAGCCTGTGAAATTTTCCTGCTCATGTCTTTTATCAGATGCTCTTTCTACAGGAAGCAACGAAGAGATGTGGGCACATACAGCTTGGCTGCCTCTCTGTATTTTGCACCATTGCAAGCCCTGGTGCTGTGAGGAGGAAAAAAGGTTGTGTTTAGGCTCCTCCATGGGGGGAAATTTCTCACTTTCATAAGTCTGGAAACAGTCTTACAGATACCTCAGGCAATAAGACTCAGCCCAGGCTCGAGGTTTCTCACCCTGAATAGGCTGATGAGCCCCATCATTTAAGGACTTTATTGAAACCCAACTGGCCCCAAAGCTTAGCAGCTCTTTGGAATGGCTTTCAAATGTGTAGGTAAAATATGATGTCTTCCAACCTCTAGTGATGGTATTTTGGCCAGGATGGCCTTCAGGCTCACCCTCCAGGAGGTTTGTCTGTTCTTTCCACCCAGCCTGCTTGGCCTAACAAGCAACATTGCCTCTGCTTAGAAACATGCTGTTTTATCAGGGAACGATACAACCTCAGCCCGAAGTCGAGGTTCCCATCAGGGCCTTGCTGTGAGGCTAATTCCCGTTTGACCTTGAAGATGGGATAGGTTAATTCTGGTGGAGGTTTTTCCCCCAGAGTAGTTCAAACAAGGGGGATTACCCAGGATGGAGGTGACATTACCAAACCTTCCTCTCTTTAAACACAGCTTTTTCCTAAATTTTTTTTTGCCCACTCTCTGCTAGCCCTGCAAACCCTGTGGGTTACAGGACTTAAAACACAGGTAGATTTTTGACATGTGATAAAAAATTTGTTGAGGGCAAGAGTAGTAATGATTGATAAAGTGCCAATCTCTGAAAATTACCCACAATTCTCCTCCATTGAAACTAATGGCAACAGCAGTGGTTCCATATAGCACATCTATCACGAAGGCAGATGTATGCCATTCTATAGCTAAGCCTTCTTGACAGACAAAATGCTATAATGAAGGAAGATTTATGCTAAAGATAAGCTCCTTACTGCAAAATTCCTCTCAATTTTATTACAGAAGCGTTGTGCTGAATATCATTTATTTAGAAGTCATGGGAAACAATTTTTGATAGATGTGTTTGTTAATCAGTGGTAAGGCACTATATTTAGCACTTTCCAAACCTTGGAAAACCTTTACATTACAACAAGAAAAAACACTCCTGTTTTCTTAAGACTCCCAGGTCCAAACTGAATGTGTAGAAAACCTTTCCCGTCTTTAGAAGCATTCTTTGGGGGAAGTGGTTAAGCTATTTATAACAGTGCAACGATCGATCTCTGACTGTTTATTAGGGTCATAAAGTAATTTTCATTTTCAGTTGAACATAACATCAGATAATGGGCAAATTGTTTTGAAAATCTTGATTACATCTTCTATAGCAATGTATTTCATTCACACCTAAGTATTGGGCAAAATGATATATATTTTTAAAGTGAGAATAAGATGCCAATGAGAAAACAAGCTGTAATTCTTAGTCTGAATACTGTTTCATCGGTGCTATGCTATTTCATCGGTATTCAATCTTGATGGACCTTTGATTTGTTTCAGAACAACTCATACTCAACTAAAACATATTTTGGTGGTGTTTTAGAGTGGTAGACTTCTTTCTACTGTTATTTAAAATACTGTATTCCAAAAAGACTGTAAAATGATAGCTTCTTACTGACAATATCAGCTCCTGGTATCTATTAACAACTGCTCTTATTGACTTTTGTGAAGAATTTTATAATGGGGAACATTAAACATGGGGAAATAAGCCTTTTCACGACTGTGAATGTATGTTTCTAAATTTCAGTTGTTTCCCAGTAAAGACAAAAGGGCAAAGCCTAATTTGACTTCCTGAGTCTTTATGACTGCTGTAATTACTGAGTCATCACTTGGGAGCATAAAACAGCTTGACTTTCAACAGCTCAGGCTGAATTTACTGACTTGAAAGTTAAACAAACAAACAAAATCTCCACCCGCTTCTCGTCCTGGCACCCCAGGATCCAACATCCTTATTACTTTTAAATGAGGCATACATGATATGGCCGTCATTGAAACACAATAAAATAAGATCCTGCCAGGCCTCTTTTGGAGTAAGAGCTGCTCACAAGTCTTGTCCCAAAGTCCACAGCCAGCTACACCCTTAAGTACAAAGTCCAGCCTTTCTCACTGTGACTCGTGAGGGAAAAGCATGGCCAGGCACAGTCCAGTCAGGAGCGTGGACAGCCCTCTGGGATAGATAGTTGGTGCAATGATGGCCCAGCCCAGGAGATGCTGGGACAGACCATGTCCCAAGCAGTGATTCCTCTGCTGGCGCTTCATCTTAGCTATGCATAAACTCCAGTGCCACCTCACTTTCTTTCACTTTCTAGAGCTTCCTCCAAGCCTGGAGTTATGCCTCTGCTGATGTCCAAGACTTGGTCTGGCTTTGGGTGAGCAATGCAACATGTTGCTTGTCTCTTGCTCATCTGGGACTGAGGGCAGCCTGTTGCCTGAAGGCTTATTCTAAGGTATTTTAATCCATGCCTAGCGGTCACTGATAGGATTAAGTCCAATATAAGAGAGTAGCCGCTGCTTTCTTTGAAGAGATGACAGAGGAACAGGAATTTGATCAGCACTGTTGCTCTGTTTTGTCTTCAAGGAAATTCCCAAAAAACCTGGAGTCTCCGACCATGTCAGAAGGTTGTCTTAGCTATTGCTAGCTACAGGTTGTTCTCTGTGAAGGTGTGCTCCAGTCTTCTGTTTGAAGCTCTGCTACTACATCAAAAAAATAACTCTAGGTGATTTAAGCCCAAATTTATAGCCCGCCTTTGTAGACTGGGTGGTGAGAGAAGTTGCCTGGGTTGACGTGGGTTCCTGATTCCTGTTTACAGGTTTGTTTGTTTATCTGACCTAGTGACTGCTTGAGGTAAATGACAGATCAATCCTAGAAAAATGTCTCAATCTAAATCTCTTTTCCAGGGAAAAATTATGTAACCGCTATCCTGTGGAGCCATGGTCATATCTATATTCTGGCATGTGTTGATACAGTGGGGCAGAAGTGATTTAGTGAAGGTCTCACAGATAAACTGAGAAAGAGCATGAGTCAAACCTAATTTTTCCTAACTCCTCACTGAATCCCAGGTTCATCTTACATGTCTGGGCTAGAAATGTTAGTCTTCCGAATATTCAGTTGGAATAAGAATAGATAAGAAAACCAGTATGTTAATTATCATGCTATCAG
>VXBO01005799.1:0-26575 GCA_013400135.1 Rhinoptilus africanus
AAAAAATCTGTGCAGTATTTGTAAACCAAGAATTCAAGGAAAAAAAATCACAAAGGCACAAGTGGAATGTGCTGTGCTGTTCTCGATGGCCAGAGTTTCTTTAATCGCTACTGCTTGTTAAACAGTGATAAAAGGCCCCATCTATCAATTAATCCAAAAACTTTTTTCGGTGTTCACAGAGGAAAGACTAAGCTTTACAGGAAGAAGAAGCAGAAGCACTTATATTGGATGATACACCACTCAACAAAAACATATAGGAAGGGTCCAGTACTTCAAGAGGAAAGCAGGTCTTCTTGGGTTTGCATTCCCTTGTTGAGACCTGTGTTTAGACCATTAGCTGCCAACAGCACTGTCCTTGCTGGTTCCAGGCCTTCAGTGCCACCTGCAGAGGAACAGTCAGCACTTCTTTCTTCTCCTTCCCATCAATCTGCATCAATTTTTGTGCATTGCTTGAATTTGACATAGCACAGTATGCACTAGCCCACTCTTCAAGCTTCATTACGTCTTTGTGGTTTCTTTCTATTATAACTGCATTTTAAATGGCAAAGAGAAATGTTCATTATTTGTTAGTGGAGATAATTTGCTTCTCTAGTGCTCCCAGGTAGGAGCGAGAGACAAAAGCAACTTAACCTAAGCTGAGAATGAAGAGAGGACCTCTTCTTGGGTAATTACTACCAACCAGCCAATTCCTTGCTTCCTAATTTTCACAATGAGATAGTAACATCTGAAGTGATGTTGCTCCTCTCTAAGTAGTAAGAGAGAGGAACTCATCTGATACTAATGAGTAAGCAGAAATTCAACATCTGCCATAACTGGGCAAACATCTCTAAGAAGCTGGGCAAAATAGTTGTAAGAAGTCAGTTAGCTGAATTAATATTTTTCATCCTATCTCTGTGTTATTCGTTGCTGCTCATAATGTTTGGGTCTCCTGTCCTAAAAAACAAGCAAATCTTCCTGTTGGGCTTCAGACAAAATGGACCTCACTCTAAACCAGCACTGTCAATTTAAGAGTTTCTTGCTGCCAGGATCAGCCTCCCTCCTGCACCAAAGCCAACTTGCTGAGAGCTCATCACATCTCTGCCCTTCACTGCATGAAGACATTTCTTTGAACAAGTCGGAACAGTCTTTGTCACTGCAGGCCCCCTTAAAACCTGCCTCTAGGTGACCAGTGAGTGAATGGGCAACCAGCAGACAGAACACCGATGTGTCAAAGCTGCAATAAAAGATGGGCTACCAGCTGTAAAGTGACAGGGTGCTGCCTGGTGAGGTGCTTAGCTTTGCTCAGGATAAGTACAATCAGAGCACCTACATGTAAAAAAAAAAGGTATCAGATAATGCTAGACATAGCAGAATTCTTTAAACAGCCCTCTTTTCCCATACCATCTTGACTGCTATTTTCCACACCTATTCAGATTCATAACTCCTACAGAAATAGTTTTTACTCGCCCTTGTGATTCTCATTTCTTAGACCATTAGCTAACATCTGAGTATTTAATTTCCTTTCCTGTTATGCAGGCATCAGATAAATCAGAATACAAGGATATGAAAAATAATAGTTCGTTGAACAGGGTACACATTCCTTCGCATTCCCCACAAGAAAAAGAACACCAACCTAAGGGTACATATTGCCAGAGGATTGAAGTTTGGGGACATACTGCCACAATCCTGTTGATGTTGGAGCATATTAAAGCAGACGTTTCCTGTCAAGTGTTACACTCTCCCTACAGTGCGTACTAGTGTATTCCAGGAGTCACTTCAAGCAAACACATGTAAACACTGAACATCTTGAGTGAATTCTCTTGTAAGCCACCACTCCATTAATGTTGTATTCCTAAGCAAAATTTAAATCCTCTGCATCATCGCTTCATTCTGTTTAAGTTTAATAATGCACTGTGAAAAACTATTAAACAACACATCATCATAATGCACATAAGTGAACAAAGAATCAGATTTTCTAAATCCTTTCTTTCGAGTACTAAGAATGACTTTTTTTTTAGCTAAGGAAAAGCTCCAGTACAATGATTTAGGCTTAACAGCAGCCACACAACATGGACACACCATAAGAAGAAGTGGTTTTCCTTTGTTCTCCAGTATAGACTTCAGGAGAGAGGCCCATAAGATCAGAAGATGGTAGCCAAATGGACAGGAATTGATCCAATTCCCTCACACGACAGTTACTCTTATTACCAAGGTCCAGATGCTGGCCAAAAGAGACAGCTGGGTACACTACAATAAGAAGATTCAGATTTGTAGACACAAACCAAATTACACCTTTCAGACAACAGTGGGGCTCTGAGGACCAAAGAAGTGCTGTTCCAGAGACACTGTGATCACAACGCCAAATACAATGAAGCAGGAGGGCCAGGAAGATGATTAGAGGATTAGAGCACCTCTCCTGTGAGGACAGGCTGAAAGAGCTGGGGTTGTTCAGCCTGGAGAAGGAAGGACTCCGGGGAGACCATATAGCAGCCTTCCAGTATCTAAAGGGGGCCTACAAGAAAGCCGGAGAGGGACTTTTCACAAGGGCATGTAGTGATAGGACAAGGGCTAATGGCTTCAAAGGGAAGAGGGCAGATTTAGATTAGGTGTTAGCAAGACATTTTTCACTATGAGGGTGGTGAGACACTGGAACAGGTTGCCCAGAGAAGCTGTGGATGCCCCATCCCTGGAAGTGTTCAAGGCCAGGCTGGATGGGGCTTTGAGCAGCCTGGTCCAGTGGGAGGTGTCCCTGTTCATGGAACTAGGTGATCTTTAAGGTCCCTTCCAAACCAAACCATTCTATGATTCTATGCCTAGCAGAATCTATCTTTCCCTCACAAAAAAAAAAAATAAGGAATGTTCACATACAAGATCCTTTCCACCATCATTATCTTCGTTTCCCTACTCTGTTAACCACCATTGGGAAAAGATTTCCAAGCGTTTCAATTTTTTATAGAGTAGTGACAGTATTATTAAATCCCAGCTAGATGTGCCTGAAGTTAGCATTTCCTAATTTCTAAGGAAGCTTGAGACCTATCAAGTAGAATACAAGTTTCTTTTCTTTTCCTAGGCAGTATTTCTGCTATCCCACTGCACCTACTACTACCAATGTTGCCATTTCTCTTTCAATCATCTTTATTTTAACACAGCTTCTCAATTTCTAGTGTTAGAAATACAGTAAATAAGGAATATCAGAACTCAACATCACAGCATACATATTTTAAGTACTCTGTTTATTAAGTGTGCTCTCCTTCTCTTGTTAATCAAGTCTTGTTCTCAAGTTCTTACCCATACTATTATGACATAGAAAACAGTTGGCCCTGAATGTCCTTTTCCTTTATTTATTTCTTCTAATTCACTAACAAAAAAGACTTTTCAAAGTATTATTAAACAACCATTTCCATGGCATTGAATGGTACTGCACATGCATTAAAGGCCAAACCATGACTAACTCCAGCTATCATACTTCAAGATTAAATCTAGCAAGATAAGTGGGTCACGTCTAAGAAACCCATGAACGTAGACTGGTATGAAGAAGCCAGTTCCAATCAGCCCGAACAGACCCACCACAGGGTACAGCTGAGCACAGCAGCGACTCTGGTGGCCCCTCTGGGAAAACATACTTAAAACCAGCAAAAATCTCCCCAGCAGTGAGTGCTGAAGAAGAAATGGCCTTGTGAACACCAAGGTCAAAGAAGAAAGAGAGGGAGGAAGAGCTGCTCCAGGTGCTGGAGCAGACATTGCCCTGCAGCCCATGGAGAGGACCCACAGCGGAGCAGGAACTGCAGCCAGAGAGAGAGCCCACACTAAATCAAATTTTTTCCTGAAGGACTGCAGGCCATGATGACAGCCCACGCTGAAGCAGGGGAACAGTGTGAGGAAGAAGGAGCAGCAAAGAGGAGCTGTTATGGACTGACCTCGACCCCATTCCCCATCCCCCTGCAATGCTTAGGATAGAGGAGGTAGAAGAAGAATGAAGGAGCGAAGTTGAGCCTGGAAAAAAAGGGCTAGGGGTAAGGTGTTAGTTTCATTTGTGGGTTTTCTTTTTCTCACTGTCCATATCTATTTTAATCGGCAATAAATTAAATTAATTTTTCTCAAGTCTTTTGCCTATAACTGTAATTGGCAAGTGACGTCCCTGTCTTTATCTCAACCCATGAGCTCTTTCATCCTATTTTCTCCCCCTGTCGTGTTGAGGATGAGGAGTGAGAGAGTGGCTGGGTGGGTGTCTGGCAGGCAGACAGACAGCCAAGGTCAACCCACCATAAATACTTGGATGCATGTTTTGATGTCCATTTTAGAAGCTTCAAACAAAATCTTTAGCATTGGTATAATTAGAAATAGATAGTAGTGACAAGCAGCTTCGGAAGATTATGCAAACTGTATCAATTACAGCTAACATTAGCAATCTGTTAACATTTCACTCAAAACTCTTTACTCATTTCATTAAAATCACTATTCAGAAGTTATTTAGGATTTTTTTAATGGATTAAATTCCATTTTATCCAATGCCCACAAGATTTCACTGGTACATGTTTCACTCACCTTAACAATTCATACTTTCTACTGTAACTAGCACTATGTAACACAAGAGCTGCCTTCTACAGACAAGAGTGAGGTGAGGGATGAGTGAGAGTCTCAAGCAAGGAAGACTTACCCTAAGTAGAGGAGGAACATATTGGGGAACACTTAAACTAGACACAGAAGTCCATGAGATCTCAGGTGCTGAGGGAGCTGGCCAAAGTCTTTGCAAGGCCACACTTGGTTATCTTCAAAAGGTACTGGAAATTGAGGGAGCCTTCTGAAGACTGAAAGCAAGCAAATATCACTCCTATCTTCAAGAAAAGCAATAAAAAACACCTACAGAACTACAGGTCAGGCAGCCTCACCCTAATCCCTGAGAAGGTGATGGAGCAACTAATCTGGAAATCATTTCCAAAGACATGGACAACAAGAAGGTCCTCCATGAGTAGAACAGCATGGAGTTACAAAATGGAAATCACGCCTGACCAACCTGATTGCCTTCTACAACGAGGTGACTGGCTCTCTGAAAGAGGGGAGAGCAGTGGATATTGCCTATATTGACTTTAACAAGGTTTTCAACCTTCTCTCCCATACTCACAGCCAAAATGATGAAATATAGAATAAATAAGTTGACAGTGAGGTGGTTTGAAAACTGGCAGAATTACAAGGCTCAAACAGTTGTGATCAACAGCGCAAAATCCAGCTGGAGGCCAGTCACCAAGAGTGATTCCCCAGTGGTTGATGCTATGGACAATATTTTTTGTCATCTTCGTTAATGACCTGGACAACAGGGCACAGCGCACCCTCAGCAAGTTTACAGATGATACAACACTGTAATGAGTGATATACTAGATGGCTGTGCTGCCATTTAGAGACATTCAGCAGGCTGGAGAAATTGGCAACCAGGAACCTCATGGAAGTCAACACAGGGCGATGCCAAGCCCTACATATGGGGAGGAATAATCCCTGTCACCAATAGGTACCAGAGACCAAACAGCTGGATAGCAGTTCTTCAGAAAAGGATCTGAGGTCCTTGTGGACCATGAGTTGACTCTAAGCCAGGAACAAGCTCTTAAGTCAAAGAAGGCCAATAACACCCTAGGTAGCATTAGAAAAGCATAGCTAGCAGGTAGAGGGAATTGATCCTTCCTCACTACTCACCACTGGTGAGAAAATCTGGGGTACTGAGACCAGTTCTGGGCTCCCCAGAAAGATATGGACCTACTGGAGCAGTTCTAGCAAAGGGCCACAAAGATGACTAGGGGACTGGAGCATCTCTCTTACTAGAGGAGGCTGAGAGAGATGGGATGCTAAGCCTTGAAGAGAGAAGGTTCAGGGCGGAAATCTTATCAATGTGCATAAATACCCAGTGGTGGTGGAGGGAGGAATAAGGATAGAGACAGACTCTTCTAACAGTGCCTAGGGGTTACACAGAGGGGTTCTGTGACAGTTGTCTCTGGAGCATATAAGACCAGTCCATCAGAAAGGAATAAAAGGGATCAAGAAACAATAAGGACAATAGATCTAAAGCATACACCTGTAAACAGTAACATGAAACCTACTGCAGGACTTAAGCAAGCAGTGTTGCCCGTTCTTTTCTGAATTTTCTCCTCAGAGCACAAAATATTTTCCTTACTGATTTCTATACTGCAGGTGAGACATGCAGCAACAAATACTGAGAGGATGCTGCTCCTCACCCTAAACAACATGCTGACTAGCATCAGACATCACATTCTGGAAAAGAATGGAATTCCCTTCCTACTATGGAACAGACTGAGGTTTTAGAATTTTAATACTAAGCCTTATACTGGTGTGCTAATTTGACATAGAATTTCTTACTCTTGCTTTTTTTCTTTTTCCCTCACTGTACTGGGAATATTCTTGTTCTTTCAAAAGGCTTTTTTTATTCTTGCAGGTTGGCTAGTCAGTTCATGGGAATGGAATCATGAATGTCTTGCACATATTCTTTTACACCCACTGCCGCACTGTGAGATTTTGCTGACTCTAGTGGAACTGTCCTTTACATTTATAGATACATGAAATTGGAATTCAGTTCAACATCAAACCTATACTGAGAGTCAGCCTCTCTGTTATCCGCTCCTTCAAGCAATATATTGGATTTCAAGTAATGACATTCTACTATTTTACTGGAAAATTCCTCTTACAGACAACCATCTTTCCTGGAAGTTCAGCAGTTCCTTATAGCGGGCTTCGCTGGGAATCCTGGGAGACATGATGGCTCAATAATTCGTACTGTGAACCTCTAAGGAAATTGTTTATTATATCTCTTTCTGTGATCCAATCCATGTAGCTAGCCAGCATATATGAAAACTGACTTGCTTAAGATGAACTACTGCATGTGATTTCAGGCCTAAGCAGGGCTCCTTAATGAGCGAGTTCAGCACTGGCACTCAGAAGTTATGCGGGTTACAGAATTTTGGCCACTAAAGCATGAGAATACCTGGGCAGATTATGGCATTTTTACAGAAAATTAAAATTCAGGTATCTGGGATTGTCATGCATGTAAATGAGTCACAAAACAAAAGTGAGCAACTTTGAAAACATGTAAAATCTAAAAAAATGTAAAATTTAAATCTTCCAGAAAACAAAGACAACCACAAAATAAAAGGGTAAAAAACCCCAAGTGCAGATAGCATACAGACAGCAAACTTTGTAATAATAAATATTTGTAAGAATGGCTGGGAAAATATTTACATCCTTCCATCATTATCAATTGCTCAGTTTTATTTAATAATCAGACTTAGCTCCACAGAACTAAATAAGGAAGTAATCACCATCAGACCATCTGTGCTCCAGAAGGTCAAATAAACATAATTCAAATAGTCCCAGTAGTATTGAAGGGGACTTCAGTATGTTCATACTTTCAGACATATTTACCGAACTTTAAGAAAGAAGACAGACAAACATATTTAAACATCACTGTTTCTTCTAGCGCTACAGGAATGCAGATATCCTGGCTTGTATATCCAAAATGAACCTCTATTTTTGTATTTCAATATAATATCAACTTTCACTTAACCAACGATATTTTTGGATCTCTAAACAGAATAAACAAAATACAGCAAACCCTGACCTAACAGTATTTCCTTAAACTAGACCATCCACCTACAAGTATGAAGTATTTCCCCAAAGACTCTGCAATCATTAGAGGAAGCTGCTAGCTCTGAATTTAATAACTTTTAGAAATTTCCTAACATCCTAACATCCTTGCTTTTCAAAGAGCAATTAATCTTTTCCTACCAGCAACATTTCACTTTAAAATTACTGTTTCCTGACCAGACACGTTTAATCAGGGCAGCAGATCATTCCTGTTTTAGTAAAGCTATGCAATCAGATCAACACTGAAACACAGTCGTCTCAGAGAATGCTCTTTCCACCCAGAATATATAAGGCAATAACATTTAGTTTAATCCTTTTATGCTGATATTTACAGAACATTTAGGCCTGGCTAAGGCTTGTTCAAAATTCAGCTGCTAACACAGGATGCACATTCAGCAAATCTTTTAAGAGCAGATTTGACTCGTCAGAAATAGCTTAGGTATACTTTTAACCTGCCTTGGAACTGGGAATGGAGTTCATAACTTCTTGCAGTCCCTTCTAAGACATTTTCTATCATAATAGATGATATATTTCAGCTGCTTAAAATAAGAGGGAATTTTTGTTTAGTTTTTTTTAAATGCTTGTTTAGCACTGAATTAATACTTTATCTGTTTTAAACTTCCATGACTTTCATAAGAAGGGCTGCTAGATTAGGCTGTAAACCATTATAAGAAAAAGAGTGAAGTTATTTTGGAAAGGAATTACCAGTTAAGTGTTAGTACTCTTAAAAAGATTTAACCTATGTATTTCTTTTCCAGGATGACTTAAACTATTTTCATCCAAGTAAAGGTTGGTAAAATTGGTCTTGGTAAGATCAAAATATCATTGAAACTAGTTAAAACAATGAAGCACATAAATATTGTGAAAATTAGAAGCTCCTATCAAAAGACTTCACCATTTTTGAACTGCTAAGGAGTACAAAACAGGGAAATAAGTAGTGTAACGACCACGGTGATACAAATAAATGTTTAATCTTACTTGTCAAGGGCTGTGCTGGTAGGCATGCTCCTACCAAATCCTCGGACACCCATCTGACAGAAGTATGGAATGCAAGACAGATTCGCAGCAATTATAGCCAAGGAATCCGACGCGTTAACAAAGAAACCATTTTGGCCAAGGATCATGTAGCGGTCCTGAAGAAGACAAGAAATTCAAAAAGGCATCTTAAATCCTATGTTTTGGTAATTTCTTTTATTAGATCCACCACAGATAGGGAAAAAAAAGGCCGGGCTTTGAGTTTACTCGCTTCACTCTTCAGGCAGAATAATTTATTGGCATCATCCTGGCAGGCGTATAATCTCACTGTCACACCATCCCTCCCTCCAGCCTTGCAAATCAAAGTTCCAGATCAGTCCATAGTAGCTTCAGCCTCCTACATGCTACTGCAGAAGGTCTGTACCTGCCAGGAAACGCTTGTGTAGGAGAATCTTTTTGCCAATGACACACACTATGCAGGGAGTAGGAGGGTGTTTTGTGTTTACTGATATCAGAAAACTGTTCTGTTCTGTTCTGTTCCTCAGAGGCTTTTAATCTTTCTCCCACCCTGTCAGGACAGAAAGCTGTTCCTGTAATACTTTGCTGTTTATAATGCTGATAATACAACACTAAAAATAATTTAAACAAACAGAGATTATGATCCAGTGCTTTATTTAGATAAAAATATCCCTCAATTTACAATGTTAACCAAAAAGGACTTAACTTAGTTAATACTTACTGTAACAAGTCCATTTCATCTATATATGCTGACTCTTCCTAACCAGGGAGTAAAAGTCTTACACTAGTACAAGATAAAACCAGCCTAATAGTTAAAGAATTCTCATTCTGGATGCAAATCCTGCTCAATCTGCAGTCATCTGCAGAGACAAATTACAACATATGTATCTGATTTATGTGTTGCAAATGCTGTCATCTGTACCTGAAAGTAATATCCTTTTCGCTTTGAGGGCTGAGGGCTTACTGAAAAGCAAATAAATTATACTTACATGTCCCCTATCTGACCCCAGACAAAACAACAACTATGGTGAAACCTCCAGACAGATCAAAATACTTACTCCGTCAGCATCAAAAGCAGCTCCAAATCCATACTCTCCACCTCTCATAGCCTCCAGCAAGGCAGTTGCATATGTTAAATTGGGATCAGGAGGCTGTCCGCCAAAATCCTCCAGAGGAATACAGTTTATGGCAGAATTTGCAGGAGCTCCCAATTCATCACACAGGATTCTTCTCACATAAGGTCCCATAACTGCAAAAACAGAAATCTGCCGTGCAATCACAAAAGCGTATGCTTGACATTCAAATTTTTCACAGCACCATGGAGACTTGATACAAAACATATTTTCAGCAACTTTATACATCTGTCCCAGCAAAAAACCCCAAGCTATTATTTCACAGAGGACTATGGGATTGTCTTTCAGTAAACAACCAATTGGCAATTTAGCATTAAAAACACAGTTTCTCACTACTGGAAGTGAAAAAGTAATCACTAAATGATGAAAGATAAAAGTTTTCTTTACCCACTATTAAATAAAGAAACTATCATATACATATACATATCTCTTCTCACTAGACTGAAAATAAGATTCTGTTCCATGTGTCCTGGAATGCAAACAACAGTTTAACACATAATAGCAAGGAAAGTAAACAACAGGGGAATGTAAACGGAAAATAAACTCACTTCAACATTCCAATTCATATTAAAATTATAACAGGTTTGTCCACCAAAGAATTTTCCCACATTTTAGTTACTACCATGTCGATAATAAATAAAAACTTTCTCAAAAACTAGCTCCAAAATAACTTCCTTTATTTTGGTAAAGGTATGGCAGCGTAAGACCCCAGCTCATGCTATTATATATCACAGCAATTATACGCAATGCTGTGGGGTGTCCCAAAACATCACCCAGGTTCATTTTGGAGCAGCACCTTATTTCACCTACATTCCAGATTAACATCTGGATCTTTCTTTCTATCCTGATACAAACTTCCCATCCTAATTTTAACCACTGAATGAAAGTACGTACTATTCTATCCTTTAACCAATGAATTTTCATTTTAAACAACTGTAAGGACTATTTTCTAAGTATTAATAGCAAATTTCTATCATTTCAGCCCAGAAATAAAAGGATCCTGGGGGTATATATATATATATATGTATACACATACACACACTTTGAAATGCAGTCATTATCAAACTGTCCACAACATTGTTCAACCCCACAATCAAATCTTTTCCTTCTATGAAGAAACTGCAATGTTCACTGTATATGAAATATACACTTGTGTGCACTGAGTGTCTGAACAGACACTCACAACTGACTGAGCTCTCTGCATCCCCGAGGCAGGTGAGAACACGTCACTCAGAGGTAAAAAATTCATGAGTGATTGCTCGCTTTCTCTTTCTCCTACCTTACTCACAAAACTTGCTAACTGTAGCAACTGTAACCCGAGCTAAAATGATGTAAGAAACTTGTGTTCAAGAAAATTTAGATGCTAGTCTTGTAAAATACACAGTAAACAGTGATTCAGGTTCTTACCAAGAGTAGACTCCTGACAAATTATTTTCTATGCCAATGTTAAACTATCAATGGCTACAGGTATAAAAGCATATTCCAGAGCTGCAGAGCTAAAACAATCTTCAGAAGACTGTTTGTCTGTGTACACGTGTGGTCCTGTCTAACGTTCACTATATTGTGGCTTGTGACTCACTTTTGGCTACTGCGTCTCATCCAGAAAGTCTTTTGATCTGATGCCACTAAGAGAAGGACAAATCCCAGTTGTCTTTGGCAGATTGCCCCAGTGGTTATTCACTGTTACCCATAACATGTGACCTACACTTCAATTTGAATTTCTCTGGCCTCATTTTCTCACTATTGATTCTTTTTGGCAACTTTGGGAATAGAAGACAGAGAAATAATTTTTGTGGGAAAAAAAAAAACACAAAACCAAAACTTTCTTTGTTGTACAAACAAATATTTTTGTATACGCTTACTGCATGTGTACTATGGATTATTGTATGGTTATTTCTCTATCAAGATACAAGTCATATTATTTCTTTATCAAGATACAAGTAATAAAGGCAATTCTCTATCATCTTGCAAATAAAGTAAACAAACAGTCCTTTAAACTTTTTGTGATGCTTCAGTTTTTCTAACCATGAGACGGACTACGCATCTTTTTGACTCCATGTGAAATTTTGCAATGCACAGTTGTAGATCCAGATATCAGAGCTCTACACACTGGTTGAGTAACATTCTCTCCAGTACTGCACATAGCAAGAGGCAGTGCCTTCCTCACTGCTCCCTCCCCATTGTTCAAGGACATCATCTCCCCTTTTGCCACAGCCTGGCAAAACCGGGTGTTCACACTTGGCTGTATGCCCACTACAGTCTTTTGCCCCAGCCTATGAACTGACTGACTGTATGCCCACTATGATCTTTTCAACGATGACTATCACACTGTACCAGATAAAATGCTTTAGAAAAGATGTGTAAGTCTGTCTAGCTCCCTTTATCAGTCTTTTTTTGTAACCCCGTTAAAGAATGATACCTGATTTGTTTGATGGAATTTGTTTTCTGTAAGATAATGATGAACATCATTATCGGTAGAGACCTTTGTTTATTTTTTCATGATGTAGCCTAAGATAGATCTCATACTGATCTATGTTTCCCCAAGTGACACAGCTTGTAATTTTTAATATTGGCACAAAACTGGTCCCCTTGCTGTCTTCTGTGTCATTTTCTTTCATCTTTCCCCCAGAACACTGAAATTCTTTAACAGTTAAAGTTAGTGAGACAAAAGTCTCTGCCAACTCTTTAAGGACTCTTGGGTGAAATGTATTCAGAGTTCACTAATTTTGTTCCATTTAGAATTTACTCTTAGTAGAGACTGCCTTGTAACCTCCTTGGTTACAGCAACATAACTTCATCATCCTCTCATGGCAAGATTACCTCATTCTGCATGCTTCCAAATGCAGAAAGAGAACATTCACTGGACACATATGCTTTCACTTTTTTATCAAGAAAGATAAAGCTCTTTGCTTGGGTCCCTTGTTAGCAAGGGACCTAACCCATTGTTAAGACTGCCTTTGTTACTAGTATAATATTCAAATCCTTTCTTATTACCCTTAACCTTACTTAAAAGTCTTTTATACACTCTACCTTTATTGTGGGACAATTGCAGTGTACTATCTTTATTGTGAAACTATTGTAGTGTACCTATAATTTATTCCTGATAGTAATTTAAGTTCATACCTCCATTCATGGCATCAATCCTTATTTTAATCTGGTTGGGTCCAGTCAGCAAATTTCTGATCGCATTGAAGTCAAAGATACTTCGAAGGAGATTGAGGTAGATATCCACAGAATCCACAATTTCCACTAGAAAATACAGGTAGGAAAAAATCACTACAGTACACACATGGGAAAAGATCCAGCACACTTCCACCAGCCATGCACCTCAACTAAAATCAGAGTGTGCAACCTGTACATAATATGGATTTGTTCTGAAGCCCATAGAGGCAAAGTCAGACTTCCACTGACTTCAGCGTGGCAAGCTTTAAGCCTTGCAAAGATCAACAGTTTTGCCTGCTAAAGGACTGTAGAGGTAATCTAAGTTTCACTGCAAACATTCACGACACTACATTATATCAGAGTACTCTTTATTTATCATTCACTAAATCACTCAACTTTTCAAACTAAGCAGGTTTCTTCTCAAAAGGATGGAAGACGTCCATGACGAGTTGAAGCCACATGTTCTATTCTTCTATCTGATAGCAGTATCTATCTGCATCATTCCATCAGGAGAGACATACAGCCTGTTCTTGGTTTGGGCACCTGGAATATCTGGCTCCAGTTTGCTCTCAATCTACCACTATACTTTTGCATTTTGTACCTCACTGATTCAGGGAAGTTAGGCTCAGATACAACATCTGTTTTTTGCTAAGGTCTTGCTAATTTCAATCTAAATTCATAAACACAGAGCACTATATTTTTTCTAGTTCTTTTGGATGTAAAACATTAAACTAAAAGGAATTAATGAAACTAAGTCTGTCCTTATTAAACCAGTTACCAAACAACTGTCAAAAGCCATGCTCCTCAGTCATTTTGGAACGTATTACTTTTCCTGATTAAATTAAAAAGCATATGTTATACAAATGTCTTTTTATCTGGTTAAATGATTATCTTGAAACATTTCAGTTACAAGTTAAATTATTACTTAGAGTAATACTTAGAGTAGGTTTCCTCAGTAACACCCTAATGCTCTTCTTTATGCCCTTGTATGCCAGTTACATTGGTTCATCAGGGATCCCTGGGAGCCGTACTCTCCCAGGAGGATGCATTCTGGGAAGATGACTGGGAAATTATTTTTCTTAGAAAAAAAAAATCAGGCAAATCTCAATTATTTTTAATCTATTTTCATAGTACCTGTTGTGGGGGGAGAGGTGTCTCATTTTCATTTAGAAAAACAACATTTGGAGAGATTAACAAGCTGAAAAAGCAAAACATAAATCTGTGGCAAACACATGATTCCAGAGTGGTGCTGGAGCTGAATTTTCTTTACTTTTTGTTTGCCTAAAAAGCCAAACGTGTTCTTTACAATCTCAAAAAGTAATCTTTGGGTGGAAAATAAACGGACATCAGGAATGAGGAGCAGTTCTTGAGGCCACACAGAGTTTTATAGTATTTGAAATATTGCCTGGACCCCTTCCCTTGCTTTTGACTCCTTCAGGACAAAACAGTTGTGTTACATTATTTTAAATCAAATGTAGGCATAAAAGTAATCATGTGCTTAAAATTAAATGCATGATTAAACACTCCATTTACACTTGGAGTCACTGATGTGCTTTATACATCCCACAACTTTTCAGAAAGTGCAAGCAAAGAATGATTAAACTGAGACTCTCATGAACTTTTTTGTCAATTACACTTGCATGAGCAAACCATTCTTAGTCCAAAAAATGTTGGTGTTTGGTGTTCAACTACCTAAGCATATATATTTGGCAAAGGTATTTGGCTAAATGATGAGGCCTGATGCACCTAAATTGCACAATTCAGCTTCCTTACGTGCAAAACAAAGAAAACACTTAACCTATACTGCCTACTGTTTTGAATCATAGAATCATTTAGGTTGGAAAAGTCCTTTAATATCATCAAGTCCAACTGTTAACCTAACACTGCCAAGTCCACCACTAAACCATGTCCCTAAGCATCACATCTACACTTCTTTTAAATCACCTCTAGGGATGGTGATTTAACCNAATCCCTCCAGGGATGGTGACTCAATCACTCCCCTGGGCAGCTTCTCCAATGCTTGACAACCCTTTTGGTGAAGAAATTTTTCCTGACATCCAGTCTAAACCTCCCCTGACGTAACTTGAGGCTGTGCCTTCTTGTCTTATCACTTGTTACTTGGAAGAATAGACTGACCCCCACCTCTCTACAACCTCCTTTCAGGTATTTGTAGAGAGGGTAAGGTCTCCCTTCAGCTTCCTTTTCCCCAGGCTAAACAACTGCAGTTCCCTCAGTTGCTCTTCATAAGACTTGTGCTCTAGACTCCTCACCAGCTTCATTGCCCTTCTTTGGACATACAAGCTTGTAGCCAGGTATTCTGAAGAATTAAAATTCTGTTTAAATAATTGACCATTATCATTCTGCAGCAATTCTAATATATAGAATCAATGGATGTAGCATGCAAAAAAGCACGCACTGATACCTCGGAAAGGTTTGAATTTGTTCTCCAGATCAAATTCTTGTCTTCCTAGGCGTGATAAATCAACTCTGAGATCAGGACAAATGGCATATTCCTCCAAGGTTTTGCTGATTTGATAGATCTTGTCTGAAACTATATCTGGAGCAGGTCCTAGAAGAAAAAGGAATGTGGTAGGTCATTTTTTTAAAATGAAGCTTCCTTACTTAAAAAGTGAGTGCTACAGCAAACACTTTTTCTGAATATGTTGGAGTTATTAAAGACTAAACTCAAACAAAGAACTATAGTAAATGAGGTCTTTTCTTTTAGTGTAACACAGGTTTAAAACATTTTTTGAAAAAATGTAACATGGAAATACAGTGCATTTCTCACAACATTTTGATTCCCATATAGTATTTAAACCAACCATTATCCTGGGCAGGGTGTATGAGGCAACAAAAAAACGCACAGGCATCTTTCTTTGGGTTTATTGCTCAAAGAATGCCATTTATTACTCTGCACAGAATCTCAACGTATATATATATTAAAGGAAAGCCTGTCCTTCAGCAGCAGCTTCTGGTGTTTCATAGGGCTTTCTGCAAATGCACACTTGTGAAGGTGAGATAGATTTGTGTTTCACACATTAGACATAATTATCATTTTGTAAAATCTTAACAGTTTGACAATGGTGTTCTCTTGCAGTTTTCCTCCAATGGCTTGATGAAATGTATCTTTGTTAGAATTCAAAATACCTTAATTGCTTAACAAGTAGTTATGACCTGGAACAGTTATGTCATTCAGAAACAGAAATCACATCTCACTTATGCATTACTTTTAATGCCAAATCCTGAAGACCGGCTCTATTTTTGAACACTTACTGTCAACAAATTAAAAGTTGCAGGCTTGATGCAAAAACTACCAGATGAGCTATGCTAACCAGATGAGCTATGCTGTATGTATTGTGAGAGCTGAGTCCAAGTTATAGCAAAAGTACTTTCTGGCTTATCTGACTCTTCATTGCTTATATTAAAGACACACTTCCACTCTGAAAAATTATTTCCTTTATTCTCATCTTACATGCTCTCTCTCCTAACCCAAAGCCTCTGGCTTTTCAGTGTTAACTTCCCACTCCCATAGCAGCGCTGCTACATTCAGTGCAGCTTTGCCATGTAAATCAGCGTGCTCCTTCTCAGATGCAGCCTACCAGATGGTCCAAGGCAATACAATAAGTAACGGTCACTTAACTCTTCATTTGGCTTAGAAAATGACTTCTTACTCATCTAACCCAAACCCATCCAAGGGGTGAGGACAGGTTTCATTAGCTCCAGATCACCCTTGATAGATGGATGTATTGGCAAGGACACTTGCAGCTAAGGAGATGCCACGGTGTCCCTCTGCGTTCTCTCCCACAGCAACCAAGAAACTGCTTCTGCCTGACCTGGATCTGCAAAACAGACTGAGCAAGAATGCAGAGCAGCAATAGCCTTCCCCAGCAGCTTGTCGTGGTGCCTAACCATGATCTTAGTTCAAAAGCCTTGCCTGATACTTAGCCCACATTTTGTCAGCTGTAACTTAAATCAACTACTTTTTCATTATGTCCCTGCTGATTATCATAAATAATTGAACCTTGTGACCTGTGCTCCAGGACTGTTTCATATTTAAAGCTTTACAGCCTGTATGAATTTTCTTTAAAAAGGCAAAGCACACCAATAAGAATGCCCCACCAACTATTAGCCATTTATCAAACAGATTTTAGGTGAACATGGTGTTTTAAAGTTTTATAGAGTGCTAATGCATCTAATGGTTTGGCTCTGGTATGTTTGTGCTGTCACCCTGGCTTTCTCATCTCCTGACCTTCCACAGTCCCTTTAATCTCTCTGGGATTCAAGCCTATTCTGTTCATAAAATCACACTGCTTTAACCACACACATTTTTCAATTAAACAATGGGCAAGGGGGAAGCATCCCCTTCTGAAGCTCTCCCACCTTCAAAATGAGGAAGGAAACATTCTAAAAGCACTCTCAGTTTTTTTCAGATGGAAAGCACTCTATATGTACGAGGTATGCAAGGTGTCAGCAATTGTCACCATGATGATCTACGTGTACACAGATCTATAACATAAAACATACATGAAGTATAACATACCTACACGTGGTAGCTTGCCAATTTTGGAAAACAAGACATTAGCCATATACACAAATTCCACTATTCAACAGTGGAATTGCAGTAGCTAAAATGGTACAACCCTCTCCATGGATAAGAGCAGTTATTTCCTGGGCAAACATGAGAAGTGCTTTCTTCCATACAAGACAATAAGTTATACTGCTTACAGCACTTATGAAATTACATGCTTTAAAGTAAATGCCAAGACAAGCAACACAGAAATATAAGCAAAACAGAGCTCCCTCCTAGGCATCTTTATAAAAGGATCAGAACTGTTACAATGATCTGGCAAACTACACAAAATACTGTAAAAATGGGATGGCAAATCTCTTGTTTATAGAAATCTTACAGCTACCACAAGGACTTCAGCAAACATTTAATGCCTACTGTACAGAAACATGCAAATAAATGCACTCCTATTACTGAAAAAAATGCATATGTTCTTCATAGTTTTAACAGAATAAATGAAAAACACATCATTGACATCTGATAGTTATCCTTGTCAGCATATTTTTATCATACCAAGATGCAGTGTTGTAATGTGTTATTAAAAAAAAACCTACCTCCATTGGCAACCTCAAACTTGACTCCAAACTCTCCTCCAGGTCCCCCAGGACTGTGGCTTGCTGTTAGAATAATTCCACCAGCTGCTTTGATCTTTCGGATGATACACGAAACAGCAGGTGTGGATAAGATACCATTCTGTCCAATAACCAATCTGCCGATCTAAGTGGAAAAGCAAGTCGAAGTACTCTCAGGTGTACTGAACTTTTGAAAATTAATAAATAAACACACACACACATATAGGTATATGGGTACAGGGTAGAAACTGTGATGTCCTAGTATGGAACGAATTTTTTTGCAGAGAAATACATGTACACAATGTGGTGGCATGCTAATCTGAAGTGCTGACAAAAACATATTGTATCCTGGCACGTTTAACCCCAGTGGCCTGTGTACGGACAGCAAAGCAAAAGCATTGCCGTGGCAGTGATTTACAAAGCTCCCAAGCATAGCACTGGGCTATGATCCTGCTATGAAACTTTCCCAGGTATGCCCATGAACCAGCAAATCCCCTCAAATATCAGTACAGTTTAGGGCTGACTGTGTGAATGCTGTTTGCAGGGCTGGGGCTTTAAGTAGCATAAAAGAGAAGAGTAAGCAAATTGCCTTCCATGGAGCAGCCTTTCAGTGCAATCACAAATACCGCCACATACTAGGACCTGTAGTCTCTGAGAGCCACATCTCTGTCACCAAGAGACCCCAGGATGTCCCACCCTATAGAAAACATAGTTCCTCCTCTGGCCGTCAGTGACTCCCTGGCTATTCCTGCTGAAGGGGGTGTGTTTCCCAGTGCACAGCCAAGCAGTGGAAGTTCCCACCATTCTTTCAAGTAAAAAAAGCTTTCAGGTGGTGTTATTAAACACTGACTCAATGTGTTTGGTATTATGTGCAGTTCCACTGCAAGGTTCCAATTTCAAAACCTTGCCTTCATCCCCTACACAGATACTACAGTTTCAGCTCAACATAAATAATCTAGGAGCCAACCAGAAATGTATTTACAAAGAAATACAAAAGAGTCAAAAGAGTTCCAGTCCCTGGGAACCAGGCAGACCCAAAAAAAAAAAAAAAAAGGAAGTGAGAAGAGGAGGTTAGTGTCACAGATGAGAACTGAGGCAGCTGCATACAGAGCTTAAAAGGATACTACCAAAGTTGGGGGTTTTTTTTATATTGTCACTTTAAAAAAAGCAACCAACCAAACAAAAAAAACCCAGCACTATTGAGTAGTAGTTTCGGAAGGAGAGAGGTGGCGGGGGGAGGGAGAGGCAGTACACAGAATCCTTCCCGCTCCCCATCTAAAAAGCAGATGGGGAGTCAACCTCAGATTTCCCTCTATAGTTTGAGGGAGATTTGGTAGCTCTACTGTCTGTGTGGCAAAGCAACAGCAGAGGAGGTGTCACTACCTGCCTCCTTTCTATGAAGAGCTGTTCCGTCTTATACAGATGACCACCTTCTGGGTCCAGCACCTGTGTGAGGCCCTTAACAGTTATTTAGAAGCGAGGTTAAAATAATTTCAGAAAAGGAAAGGCTTAACAGATTATTTATTTAGCCTGTTTGCTAAATCAAATATCTGGGTTTTTCCTGTTGATGAATTATTTTAATAAAAAAGTCAAGACTTCTACATTGAAATTATCAACTTCTAAAGCAGGCATAAGTTACTTCTTTGCTAACCCTCACAAAGCACAAACCATGTTTAGCCATTTCTCTTTCACTAAGGATTACAAGATCTGCTTTCAAATTTAAAAAAAAATGTCTAGACTAATGCATTCTACTAACAGAGATTTCTATCTCAAGATCTGATGATAGGATGATTGGTTTTCTAGCTGGTTCTCTTTTCACAGTTTTTGCAGGGAATTTTGAGGCCTATGGATTGTTGCTAGAAAACAGGAAAGCTGTATAAATTAGTACAGGTCATGGAAAATCTTCAGTGTTCATTTGACATGCTCTTGCTTTTATTGGGGAAATGTTTTGTTCCACTGTCTTTTTTTCACACAGGCTGAACAATTCTGAAGGAAATGAAAAAAAGAAGAAGTTAAGAAACAAAAAAATTTGGTTCCTCATTTTCCTACTATAATGAAAATATTTTCCAGGGAAAACAAATATCCTTCCCAGGAGAAAAAAAAAATGCATATCAGCATAATCAACGTCTTCTGTTTCAACAAATTATTTTAAAGCAGAGCTTCCACTGACATGGCCAGTTGTTGAAGGTGGAGTGTATACACAGTTAACACATACACTACACAGCCGAACCTCGTTTCTGCTCACTTCAGTGGTATCGAACGATTTTACCTCCTATTTAAGCCTAACAATACAGTTTCATTAATTTACAATTGAATGATTAAGAGAAATACCATACTCCTGATCCGACGATAACATAAATACCCTTGATTATTTGTGGAACAAAACATAACAGTGGACACAGTTTTCCTTTAAGAAGGGATTAAATGTTATGCTTGTGCACTGTGACAGCATTTACTTGCGAGACACTGTATCGCTTTCTGGCTTTATGTCTCTCCTGCCTTCCCAGTCTTGTTTCTCCTTGAAGGTAAAATTAAGCATTAATTTACAGCACGTGTATTTGTAAATCTCTCCATTTATAATAATTTGCAGACCCGAGGAGCAACAATAACGGTATATTTCCTCCACACCTATCTCCAAGCCGAGTGAAGCAGCTGATTAAATCTTATTTCACTGACTGCAAAAGAAAATCGGTCTCTCTTACTGATCAGACTTCACATTTATGTAATGTTCTCCCCATCTTTTAAAACTCTTAAATCTCCAAATGCTACATTTATATTTTATGTTTTGAATACTAAACTACTTCAAAAATACTTGCTATACAACCCTACTTGCTACCATAGAAATGCAATTCCTACGTTGTGGTATAAGGGATTATTTTTTTTAAAGGAGAAGCATTTCCAGTTGTTGTGGGTTGACAACTGAAAGACACACATTTACCTCAGAAAACGTGTAGGGTAAAACTCGAACTATCGTGAGAGGCATTGAAACCACCAGGAGCTCTATCACATGCCCTGACACACTTTTAGAATCAAGCTCAGTAAAGAAAACTTTCCATTAGCCACGTAATTTACTGTTTTATTTAAACCAGTGCCATGTAAATAAGTTGAAAGAGAAATAGAGGGTTTTTTCAAATTGTTCTGAATTTGAGTGTGTCCTTTTATGGCTTCTTTTCAGTCCATGAAGCAGCTTTTGGACAACATGCCATGTCTTGCCAAGACTGTTGTATTAATGCTGTCATTTAATCACTACTGCCAATTGCGCCGAAGCATTAGAAAAAACACACAACATTGGGAAATAGACTTCAACAAACTTTCTTCCAGTCTGTACAACAGTCTGCCCATGTACCTTTATTATGGAAAGAAAAGCATGATGAAAATAAATACAGAAGAAGTTTGTTTTTAATAGTCTCTTCCTTTTTTTAAACTATGAAGCATGTAGAAAGCTAGGGCAATGACTCAATCTTCCAAATACAGCTGTCAGAAATGGGTGCCAGCTCTTAAAACAGTATTGTGTGTGGGTAAGCACAAGGAAGATGACAGAAATTACATTTTGCAAAATGCTTGAAAACAACAACACTGAATCTATCTTGAGGTACTCAAGTATAAATGCATTTGCACTTGCATACAGGCTTACCATGAGCACATGTTCTCTGTACTTCTACATCTAAACTAGTGAGGTTTGGATTTTTGCCTTCATGCACACCAAAGGTTTTTTAAAGAAAGTAGGATACCTATTCGGAATGCACAAATCACCTGGTACTACCTCTTCGCCATATCTTCTTTTTTTTTCCTATTCAATAGATGTTGTACAAACCAGTTTTCCCATTTTATGGATGCCTGATATTAATATAAACAGGAGTAATCTGCTTTGCCTTCAGCATTTGTGAAAAGGCTATTTATTATTTCTGTACTACTTAGAAATATTATTTATTATACTAATTTCTATACTACAGAAATACGCAGTATTTCTAAATTAAGTATTCTAAATTAAGAATGTTAAAAGTGAAGTTACATTAATGATGCAGAGATGTTTTATTTGCAGTGACTACTGCAAGGAGCTTCACCTTATGTGAAGGTCTTCAGTGCTTTTACGAAAACTGTACTGAGGATAGTACAGACCTTCTAAGTGTACACACGCTACCCATCTTCCTCTGCTCTCTCCATTTCCCTGGCAAGAATGCACAACCTCATCCTCTCTTGGCCTAGAAGCAGTTCATTTTATCTCTGAACCAAATACTAAACTGACATTTAATTAATGTTAAGTAATGAACTCTCAAATCTACAGACTTCTCGCAATCTGGGCTAAAACAGTAACCAAATAATGTCCATGTACTGACTCACAATTAAAGTTCCAACAATACCCTTCTGAAAAATCTTGGACAGTGTCATAGCATGGAAAGATTATCTTTGGAATTCAAAAACTTGCATGGCTACGAGATCACAGGCATGTAATGTCTCTTCTAATACTGTGCCCCTACGCCACGTTCTATTTTGTCTCTCTGCTCTTAGGAGCAACAGCAGAAACAAAGACCATGGTCCTCTGCAAACTCTTACAGCTGAAAGAACAGTCACCCTAACAAGTACTTCACGAGAACATTTTTATGCAATATTACCACTTGCAGCTGTGCATTTTCAGACGATTCAGTTGATTACCATGGAGTCAGTTAATGCTTTTTTTTATTATTTTCCCCAGTAATCTCTCACATGCCTCAGTCAATTAAACTTGGGAGAATATGAAGCAAGTAGATTACATCCTGGACAGCATGGGGCTGTGCTTTCCTATCTTTTAATACAGTATCTTAAAGATGACTGAGCACCATGTTCAGTTTAGAAACAAATATATCAATCATACAGGTCCAGGGAGGGAGGGCAAGATTTGCCTGGAAGATGACAGAAAATAAAAACAATAAGGTATTACAAAGAAGACAACTGGAAAACTCTTTGCCATCTCAAACTTCTACAGCATTACTAGCACCAACACTCCGCAATCTCTCTAGGATCTTACTATGACTTTCCATATTCCGAGTATGATCATCAGTTTCTGATCTCCACCAACACCCACATACAGCAGCTTCTCATTTAAATGTATCCTAAACTTTGCATGAAAAAATGAGACCACATCCAGTTGATGGATCGAATGGAATACCTGCATTTGATTTTTAGTGGAATTGTATTATAAACAACAGAGCCTTTTACCTCAATTCTTTCAGACATTAAGGTACCAGGACACTACTAGTGACAGGACACAGGTGAGAAGGGAAG
The DNA here is from genome assembly GCA_013400135.1 of Rhinoptilus africanus. Taxonomy (NCBI): domain Eukaryota; kingdom Metazoa; phylum Chordata; class Aves; order Charadriiformes; family Glareolidae; genus Rhinoptilus; species Rhinoptilus africanus. The sequence goes on from VXBO01005799.1 coordinate 23,313, forward strand.
CAGAGTCTCAGATACTCTCCTAACACCCCACTTGGCAAAACTGCTTGTTGCAACCCGGAATGGAACAGGACTTCTGCCTGGCTTTCCCCGCACTCCCCCGCACCTTCCCATGGTGTGCAGCCCCTGACCCCAGTGTGTTTGCTGCAGCCCCAGCTGCATGACCCACCAAAGGGCCACCTTGGTTCGGAGAAGGCTTCAGCGCCTTCGTCTCCGAACGGAAGGATGAAGTGAAGCACGTGCTGATGGCGGTTGTCCAGTGTGGAGCAGCACGTAGGTGTTGCCACCAGTGGAAGCCCAGGCGGGCTGTTAGCTGTGGAGTGTGGACCTGCAACCCCAGGCTGGAGGGCAGGAGCCAGAGGGACTGAAGGTGAGAAGGCGGCAGGGCAAGCACCGGCAGCTGACCGGGCAGGGGGCCGCGTCTCACTCCTTGCCCCGGGACCCACGCCAACTGTGCTAGGCCGTTAACGCAGGGGGAATGCGGGGTGAGACACCAAATTAGAACAAGGGGAACCTAGCAACTCTAAAGGGCAATACGTTTACAGTCGATAATAGAAAATCCCTTTTATTTTTGTACTCAGCAGGCACAATTAACCATAAGACGTGGTACGTGTCTTCCAGGAAGGAGATTCAAGTTCAGTTTATCAGCACTATGAGGCCATCCCTCTCCTGGCACTCAGGGGTGGCTAAAGGTTCTGAACGCAACTTCAAGGCTGCCACACATTTCATCCGATCCTGCCTACACCAGCTCACTTCTTTCCTTGTGATACTGGCCACATGCCTTCTAATGACATTAACCTCATCCAAAGGCAGAGACCTCTGCCCTCAGGAGTATTCCCTTCCTCTCCCCTTACTAACATAGCGCAGCACTAAACAATGCCTTCAGGGAGGTTTGGTATTTTCCCAGCAGATGTATTTTAACAGCCAAAGAATAAAACATACAAACAGTATTCACTAAGTAAATGTGAGGTTTATGCGTTTACAGTGCACTTGAGAGAAACACGGGTGAGGGTGAGCAGGGTGTGGGTGGGCAGAGAGGGAACACAAAATTAGCAGAGGGAAATGGGAAGCCTTTTCAGTATAGAATCACAGAATAGTTCGGGTTAGAAGGGACCTTTATAGGCCTAGTCCAAACTCCTCTGCAATGGGCAGGGACACCTTCAACTAGATTAGGTTCCCCAGAGCCCAATCTCACCTTGATTGCTTCCAGGGAGGGGGGATCTACCACCTCTCCAGGCAACCCGGTCCAGTGTTTCACCACTCTCATCATAAAAAATGTCTTCTTATGTCTAGTATAAATCTTCCCTCTTTCAGTTTAAAGCCAATACCCTTAGCCCTATCGCAACAGGCCCTGCTAAAAAAGTTTGTCCCCACCTTTCCTGCAGTCTCCCTTTAAGTACTAAGGCTGCAATAAGATGACAGTAGCACCCCACCAGCTGGCCTACTGAATCTGTGAGGACTGTATTGTTAGCAAGAGTACCATGCTTGAATTCAGATATTTGTGGGAACTGTGAGCAGAAAAGCTTGGGTTTTGGCTTCAGAAAACACTAGAGAGAAACCGTGTTTCCAAGAAACTTGCAGTTAACTGAAGAAAGGTGAGGAAGCACTACTACAGCAAGCTGCCAGAAACATGTCAGGCTGGAAATCTCCTGAGGTCAAAAAGACCTGATCTTCAGGGGAAAGAGAGCAAAACGGGATACATGACAGATGCAGCAGGAAGGAGGCAAGCGGACAGGAAAAATCAGTCAGGAAGGAGTCCTGAATACAGCATAACCTGGCTGACAAGCCCCTGGTCTTCTAAACCCTGAACTGCTTGCCTTCCTCAGCACCTCAGTCCTTGCGGTCACCTTGTGGCTGCAACCCACTCTGTAGCTCCGACCAGTGTGCAAGGGCAAGCAAGGACCTCAGCCTCGGCGGGGCCGCTCCTGCTCTAGCTGTTGCTGTGCTTTATCCCGCCTCGTCAACAGGCGCAATTCCAGCAGCCAGGCTTTCTCCACAGAGCTACGTGGGAGAAAGGGCTACGGAGGAGCACTCCTCCAGGCCCTGTCCTACCTTCCTCAGTGCCCCACACACCAGCCTGCTCACGATGCTCTGCACCCACTGCTGCAGATGAAACACCACGGCGCTATGCTCGCCAGTGTCCCCACCCTCACCAGTGTCCCCCCAGACAGGCCTCCGTAAGTCCTGGCCCCTAGCAAGCCCCTGCGTGGAGGGCGAGCTTGCAAAAGGCAGCTGGCACGTAACGCCGCCAGTCTCTCTGAAACCTCAGGTTATCACTCAGTGTTCGCTCAATAGCATCTGTGCGGTGAGAACGTGCGTTAGAATTAAGTTTTAAATGCTCATTATTTATACCAGGCTGGCCAAGCCACGCAGCTTGTACACGACAAAAAATAAACACAGAAAATGCAGGCACATGCAGAGATTTGTTTCAAAGTTGAAAGACCTCCTGGGTATAAAACAGGACCGCATTTAAAGAATGAAAAAAAACAATAAAAAGTAAATTTACTCAAAAAAAAAAAAGCCCATAAAATTATATCACTTCTTTTGATAGATCTGGAGAATCAATTTAGCCATCATAACAAAAGACAGAAGCTTCACCTCTGTTTTGAATTAGAACCCTCAGGCCTACATTTGCTGGTATTTCCAGCTTTCTGTACATACGGACACACCGACACATGAATGTGCATGCATCTATCAGAAGACAACAGTTTTCTTCCTGAGTTCTTTCCTATTTTCAAATCTGCATAAGAAAAGCTGTAACCCATCTGACCCAGAGGTATTTGCCCCTGTTGACTTCTTGTGTTTTGTCGTTTGTCTGCGAGTGAACAATGAAGAACGACTATTTTCTTAAGACGCAGCCAAAATGCTGAGATCCTCTCGCTTCAGTAACAGCACTTCCCTCGAACACTTCTACAAGATCCCCAGCGGCGGATGCGCATCTGATACCCTCATTTCCCACATGCTTATTTTTAATTCTGCCGCATTTGCCCCCGCAGAGCCAACCGTGTTCCTCAGCGCCCGTTCCTGCCGTGCTCTAGAACAAGGTGTGAAAGCGGACGGCGCGGCCTGATGCCTCCTGCGGTTGTCCCGGCCACCGCCGCCGCACACAGGCAGACCCAGCCACCCCCCCCACAGCCCAGCCCCGCAGCCCGCAGGACGTGCGACCCGGACACCGGGCGCCAAGTTCCCCTCGTTTTTATCTGTGGAGCCTTACGGCCTTCCTTACGCCACGAAGAGGTTCCCCCCGGTCCCTCCGGGGCGGCTCC
>VXBO01005801.1:9447-21669 GCA_013400135.1 Rhinoptilus africanus
GGTGTGCGAGCGGCGGGGTGAGGCGATCCAATATGGCCCCCTCGGCTGGCAGAAGCCAATCCCGGGCGCGTTTACTCTGGAGGCTCCGGCGGAGGCCGGGCCCGGGAAGGCCCCGCTGAGGAGAGGCCGCCGCCGCCGCTCCCGGCCGGAGCGGCGGGCCCGGGGGTCGTCCCGGGGGAGGGGGGGNCTCGTCCCGGGGAAGGGGAAGCCGGCGGTTCCGGCGGGTTCCTCCCGAGGAGCGCGGCCCGGCGCTGCGGGGCAGAGCCCGGCCCGCCTGGCCGCCGGCGCTCCTGTGGCGGCGTTACCGCCCGGCAGCAGGGCGCCCGCCGCCGCTGGAGTGAAATACTCGCGGTTCGTTTAACAACGCCACTCGAGGTGCAGCTTGTTAGTTAGACAAGACGCTCTCCTTCTGTCTAGGGCGAGCCTGCCTGACCAGAGTTACAGTTAATTTGACCGATTAATGGCATCACCAGATAGAACATTAAAGGCCAAGCACTAGCAGGGAGAGCAAGAATTCCCGCCTTCCTGAGGTGAATCGAGGTGGGCACTGGCCAGGGCGAGTATAACCTCAGCTGTGCCCTGTCAAGCTATTTTCAAATGGATCGTTTGAGTATGCTAACACTGCACACACATTCCTACAAAGCTAACTATAAGCCTCTCCCTTTGCTTTTACATAATATTTTTTCAATCATATGAAGCAACATGCATTAGATGCCAAATATTGATTTCAAGATCAAAACTTAGAAGTAGCAGTTGACAAAACACTTGACATTCATACTATCCAAAGTAACTTTTAAAAAGTTTCGAGCTATAAAGTTGTTCCAGGACACATTTCCCTGTAGCAAGAGACCACAGCAAAAAGCTGGAGGAGTGAGTTTCTGGCATGGTTGAAAGGAGACTCACTGAAGCGGCTGGCTCGCAGTTTTATCTATGGTGGCATATAAATAGAAAAAGCTCTTTAGGTGAGCACTTACATAACTCTTGCTGGGTTGACTTTAGAACTAAATTAAGGATTCCACTAATACAAGAGAATTCCCAGTCAGAGTTACCTACACTTGGATATATGCACAGGGATAATGAGAAATCTCATCCTAAGCCTTCCTTCTGTAGTTTGCTAACAGGGAACTAGGGATGCATGTCCAGTTCTCTCCAACCTGTTGCTTCTATATTTAGGGTATCATTTAGGATAAGAGTTTGTCATTATACCCAATATCAGCCTTCTTGTCTTTTATGCTTAAACATACAGATTTCAGGGTTTCTGTATAGCTCAGTAGAGCTTCTGTAGATGCAGAGATAAGGTAGGTTCTTATTCAGCATTAGTTCAGGCAACAGCAAGCTTGCAACAAGCTACTTGAATGGTTTAGCTTTACAGCACCTTTGTCATTTTCCCCCTGCTTCTTAATTCCTTCACAGCTAAAGCTTTAATCTTGCTCTCAAGACTGTTCAGAAAGTCTACTGTTGACAGTTACTCTAAAATTTCTGTACTTTCTTCTTTCTAATTTTCCTTTCTTTTACTAACAATTGAGAACAACTTCAAAAAAATGAACATACCTGATTTTTTTTCTTTTTCCATCTTAGTGCTTTCACAAAAGAAAGCATATTGTTTCTCCTCCTCTAACCTCCACAGAGAAAATAGTATTTTTACTAAAAAAAAAGCCACCCTTCACCCTTTTATTAGAATTAGCCAGCCAATTGTAGTACTTCCTTAATAAAGCTATCAACACTATTGTAACATTGTGAAGGGCTCTCAGCTGTAGATAGTGTGAATGGTAATGTCATAAATTGAGAGCACAGGCTTAGAATGATAAATCACATGAATGACTGAAAATAGGATTGTGTGACTGGTTATTCTGTTGCTCAAAAGCACATTGAATTTCATGAACGCTTAATGTCTAGATGGATCCTCTTAGAATTTAGAAAGAAACCCAGGTTGCTTACATGTGCAGAATTAAATGTTGTTTTTTGTTTTGGGTTTCATTTTCTTAAACATGGCGATATCTTAACAGTTTGGGAGATCGCTTTTGTGCAGTGTTAAATTTTCTTTCCATCAAAACTTCTACTACTCTGTGTCATCACCCTGAAATCCTATTGTTTCAAGCAATTGTATTTTTAGCATTTTTAAACTTCTGCCACTTTGTATCATCACCCTGAAATGGTACTATTGTTTCAAACAATTGTAATTTTAGCAGGTTTTATACATTTTATGAGATCTTTGTTTTCTCAGCACCACTACTTCACAATGTGATTATATTGCCTTGATCCATCATAGCATACAGATGACTCTTATAACATGTTGCATTTGGTAAGACTGGAAGAATAATGTGTTCCTCCCCTCCTTTATTTTCCATAAATATTTTTCTTCAGATGTCCCATGTACAACAGAGTTAGAACATGTGGGGTTTTTGTGTGTTCTTGACTCCCACAGAATTATAGCAATTTATTCTGCCTTAGGATTTACTATGCGTGCCTTGTAACACATTGTAGTCTACAGAGTGAGAAGTCCTATGTACTCAAAACAAGGGCACTCATCCTTTATCCTTCTGTGAGTGTGGGATAAAATTTTCCAAGAAAAAAACAGCAGAGGAAATCAGTTGCTGCACTTGCCTGGTTTCCTGTGCTTTGATTATCCCTGGAAGTTGCTGCAGGGGTATTGAGGTCAGGGCTGGAATGAAGTTCACATGCAACTGAATCAGCTGCTGAGAATCCACTGTTGCCACAGTGACTGCTTTGATCCTTCTCAGTAGCCACTCTGTGTGACTTGGGAAAGCAAAGAGCAGCTGCCTGCACAGATTGCTGCTATTAGAGTCACTCTTCATATGTCTTTGTAGACACACTCTTAAAAGCCTGGTAGGAATCTGTGATGCAGGTGAAGACTTGTAGTGCCATGCAAACCAGGCCCTTGCCGAGGTCTTCTGGCAGTTTGGTGCATTGCCTCTGCAACCTGCAGCATGAATAGGGAACAGAACACTTTCTCTGGGTGGCTTTTGGAGCCATTACAAATCTGCAAGGTGATGCTAAGTTACATCATTTTACCACTGAATACATTCAGTCGTAGGTTCCCATACAGTTCACATTGGGGAGTTCTGCTGTTGCCTGTCAGTTTGTAGGTTTGTTAGATCTGGAATGTGCACTGCAACTCCTGCAAGGAGCAGCTATGCTGTACACCTGCAGATGTGAAACACTGCAGATGCAAAGTAAGCACATGGAAGCAGATGGCTTCTCTCGTGGCCTTGTGAGGCAGATGTAAACCAGGCTATGGTTATAAATCTTTTTCGATTAGGACAAAATATAATTCTTTTGACTCTGTGTGGGAACAATTGTGTCCAAAGGTAAGGATCAGAAAGAGAAGCTGGAATTCTGCATGTAAACCTTTCATATTGTGATAAATGACTACAAATAAAAATCTGATTGCTAATTACATTTGCAAATAATCTTCTTTGTAAGACGGAAATCTTTTGACAGCTACAAAGTTTTACTCTCAGGTTGATAAGCCCTATTTACCTGGCAGCTGGAAACTACTTATGTAAATTGAGTAAACCTGCAGTTAGGGTATCAAATTGCTGATTTCTAAAACTGCTTCCATTGCTGTTTCTTCAAACACCTACCTCTGTGGTTTAATTTGCCACAATGACAGCCACAAGTACACCGTTAATTGATAAACCCATATTGATAAATGAAGTCTGTCATGAAGTAGGCAGGGTGAAAGGAAAATATTTTAAATCTGAACTTACTGAAAAAGTACTTTTTTACTAAATCATTTTTTCATTAAGAAAATTAAAAAATATTTTTTAGAGGATTGCTAGTGGTGACTGATTTTAGGTTTTGACAAAGGTTTGTCTCTTGGGAGAACAGAAGTTCACATCTTGATAGGCCAAGGCAAGTTTGTGAGCGTGGGTGCTGAGAATTAGGAGATTTGTGAATTGGGATATAAAATGCAATCTGTAATAATCTCATTCAAAGAAGAAAGGTGATACAGCACCTCTTCTATGCACTTCCACTAGGAAGAAAGTAGCCCTTTAAGACCAGAGTTGGAGGTTTTGATGACCAGGTGGGGCACGGGACTTAAGGCCACCTGAAACTCTTTGGGTTACATAAAACAACACTGAAGCTTTACTGTGGTTTCCTGTGGAGTGGTTGGACGTGGAGGAGTTTTCAAGAGAGAAGAAAGATAGTAAGAGCAATAGAAATATAGAAAGTAGAAATATGTTAGATACTTTATGTTTTTTTCAAAGTCTAGAGGTAGCCTGGAAGTGACTTGAAGTGATCTGATAATAGGGGAAGTATTTTGAGTTGTGCTAGCAAGGTACTGAAAGTGAATGTGGTAGTTAGAGCTTTGTAAAAATGTATCTTTTGTAGGTGTTTTTATCTTCAATTCTCTTTTGTTTGGTGTTATCTATAGAGACTGAGTGGATATACCATTACTTGGTTTCTCAAATGTAGCACTCGGAGTGGGTGTAGTAGTCTCCTTTAAGTTTTGTGCTTTTAAATACTTTTTACTAGGATTTATTTACTGTAGGACTACTTGTGTTTTTTGTTCCTGGGCTGACATAAAAGTTGTTAGAGTTGAGAACTGCTTCTTGACTTTAGGAAAATTTAAGTTCTTAAGTAAGTAGCTTTTAGGAGAAAAAGAAAGAAGAGGGATGGTATGTGAGGGGTTAGAAGTGGAAGTGTGCTTTTTGTTTTTCAGTGAAAAAAACCTTCTGGAGGCATCTGGCTCCTCTCTGTGAGATAGTAATGGGTCTTTTGCTAGAACTGCTTTCTGTTTTTTGCTGTTGTTTTCCTTGCTCTTTTCTTTAGTAGCAGGACATGCAAAGATCTGTTTTTAGGTGTTGTGAGACAAGACTGTCTACTGGAAGGGATATTGGAATCCTTGTAGCCATAGGGCTTTCACTGTGAAGATGGATAAAGGATTAGTGGTAACTTCTACTCCCTGTTGGAGGTTTTTTGTGCTCTTACTCATGTGAAAGTAGTAAGCACGTGCTATGGGAAAATCAGATAGATGTTAAAGATTCAAAGCCTCTGGTGAAAGTTTAGTAAGGAATGGGAAGAAAGGACAGTATCAGTGTGGATCTCTATCTATTTCCAAATACTAGGTAGGGAGGAACTTCAGATAAGTTAAAAAGGTGGTTTAGAAACTCTTTAGGTAGCTTGAATGTACAAAATAACACGTAAGAGTAAGTTACTTGTTTATCAGCTGCTGTATTCTGGGACTGTAGTAGGGAAGAGACCCTCCTGAAGGAAAAATGAAATTATAGTCAAGAACAATTATGCTATAAATAGGGTTATTGATCATAATCAATACATTTGTGGGACTTGCCTGTGTAGCTTCTAGCTCCAGGACTATTTGGCACTCCAAAACTAGCTGTAAAATCAGGTAGCGGCATTATGGCCCTTAAACTTGTCAGAAACCATAGTAGCTCAGGAATACTGGTATGATCTATGTGCTGGGTTCTCTAGGGCCCATCTGGAAATACTGTTTTATGTAGTGTGGATGGCCATACTAGTCTGCATAGTGTTATCAATTGTGAGCAATATGTGAAGTAAAACCCTGAAATGTTAAGCTTTAATGTAGCCCTTCAGTGTAAAATGCTGTTTGTTTCCTGACTTTATATGAAGTGGACTGCCATAATACAGGCAACAAATTGTTAATTGTATTATGCTTTACTCTTAATTCCCCTTTACTTCTTGTGTAATACTAGGGCAGTGAAAGAAACCCTGGAAATTGTCTTGTTTGCTGTAGTGCAGTGTGCATGTATTGACTCAGAAGAAACCTATTGTCACAGATAGGTGTTTGAAGAGTTTGGGTTTGGTATCTTAGTTTTGTGTGAGGCATTCATTTATCTGAAGTGACTTGCTAAAGTGGAGCATGACGGAGCAGTGCGAATGGGTGCTCAGAACCCGCTGTACGAGCCTGAACTTTTTGTTACTAAGTGTGAAAGCTTCTGCTGCCCTCTTGTGGTCTTTATTGAGATACATTTTTGTTCTGAAGCTGTTACGTTAATTTTCCTTTAAAGCTGAATTTTTAGCTGCTGGTGATGCTAAAAATGTCCTTATTCTGGTAAGCAAGAGCTAATTTTACAAGATATCGAGTATTTCTCTATGATAAAATTACTAACTTTGTTGGTGACAGGAGAGCAGGGTCACCTATTTTGACTTTTGCAAAGCTTTTCACACCATCTCCTGCAGTATTCATATGACCAAGTTAGGGCTTTATGCTCTGAATGGGTAGATATCCAGATGATTGGAAAACTAACTGGATGATTGGGCACAGAGTGTGTTTAATACTCTACATGAATGCTGGTAACATAGAATACAACAGGGATCTGTACTGAGACTGGCTCTGTTTAACCACTTTATCAGTTGTTCAGAGGAGTTTGCAGTCAATTGCTCAGAGGCATTTGCAGGTGACACAAAAATGGGGGAAGACCAGTTGACATACTCAATGACAAGACGACTGTTCAGAGATCCAGGTAGGCTGGAGGACTGGCAGGAACTTGCTTTTTTTGAAGCTTGTTTTCTAGTACCAGCTCCCTAGAATGAATGTCTTCAGAAGGCTTCTCTGCTATCTTGAACATGTTCAGGAATGTGTTTTGTAAATCTAAATAATGTAATGTGCCAAACCAACTAGTCAACTTTTTGACTGATGAGAAATGCTGATTATCATTGGTTGCCTGACAAAACTTGCTATGAAGCAGTGATTCAATCTCTTATCAGTGTTGGCTTCAGTAAGTAAACCTCAAATTTGCACTAAGGTAATAGCTAAATAATCATGAACCTGAAAATGACGATGTGTTCTTTACAATTCTGTATTGTTAACTTAGACTAAAATTCATCTGCTTTTAAACAATTTCTTAAAAATAGTTTAAAATTTTTTTGGTGTCAGGCATGCATTGCATTTTTAAAGTGAACCATCTTCCCTTTGCTTTTAACTTTATACATGTAGAAGCCAAGATCTGCAATTGAAGACCTGTGTAAAATAAACTTGGTACTATGTAAACTTCATCAATACCATATAACTTACCTGAATTATTCTCTTGTGAGTTCCTAAGGTATCCTAGAATAACTGGTAATATTAGTGAGTTCTGTAAACTGTGTAGTTGTGCACTAAAAATGTATGCACTGCAGTAATCAGTTTGGATCATCCGCTGTAGACCAAGAATCTTGTTAGTCTGTGTAGTACACCTCCAAAGTGGCTCTGTGAGCCTGCTGGACCTGCCATATAATCTTCAGTAGGGTACTGATTGTAAAACTTCTAAAACAAAGAAGTTTTACATGTGTGCTGCAAAGTGTGTTCTCTTGAGGACTGATTCAAGAGAAACTGTGTGGGAGTCAGCAGTCATTTGGCTAAAGGGTTTTAGGCAATCCCCGAGTGCTGTAGGAGCCCCACAAGCAGGCTGCAGTTGTTCTGCTCGTCTGCAGTACTGAAACTGTCCAAGAGGGATGTGAAGGCAGAAGACAGATGTGGCTACCTGCCAGTGGTTGTAGAAAGTCACAGGAGAGGGCTTTTGTTTCACTGGGATTTTGCAGCAATTTTGACCTGTGTGTCTAAATTAAGTTGAAATAATTCTTTGGATCTGGGCCTGAACAAATGAAGTTCCTTTGGACCTTGACTCTCTGGGCTGAAGTCAAATATTTAACATATCCTTACAAGTGGTTAATTAATGCAGTAAGATGTACTATTAAGGACTTGCGATTGCACTTCTTGTGTTGAGATTAATTTCTGTGAAACTCCTTTACCAGTCATGAAGCATAAGAATATGTTGAATTAAACTTTAGACCTTTTTATATATTACCTGCAGAAACCTTATTTAAACAGTAGCATGTAGCTTAGCTTACTGGTCATTGTCTTTGTTCAATGGTTGACTATTACAGCATACAGTAAACAAAAAGGGAAATGAGAAATTGGAGTATTTTAGCAAAATATTTATTGGCAGGTAACACACTGTCTCTTCTCAGAAAGCTAATTCTAACGTGTATTTCCTAGGCAACAGAATCAATTGTATGGTACTGTTTCTGGTCCTTGTGTGTCACTTGTTTAGTTTTCTGTTGGTGCAATAAAACTATTAAATTTTCAGATATTTTTAAATACCTCAAAAGAAAAAAAAAAGAGCTTGGGATGACTGAGAGTTAAACTGCTGACTTTTAGACAATGTCTAACTGTAGTTCACTAAAACTGAGATCTTAAATATTTGTTCTATCCCACTAGCTATGCATTGCTCTACGGACTTTTATCCTCATCTTTAATTGTTCCCCATGGACATCTAGACATTGAGATTGCATTTTGGCTGTACTGGCTTTGATTGTTCAACTGCTTTATTGCTTTTACTCTCCCTTCTACAGACTGTTTTCCTTCCTTTTTTAAAAAAAACCAACTTCCACCAGTAGTTACCTTTTCCCTCAGTCCTTGTCAGTCTAATTATTTAGTGCTTAAGTTGGTGGAAGGCTTCTTGAGTGTGTGTATACATGCGTGTGGCTTTGTGGGTTTTCTCAGTAGCACATAATAAAAGAAGATTGTGATCCATGATGATGGCTTCAAGAAAACTGGTTTTTGGTTTCTCCTATTTAGAAGTTAGCAATAAAGAAATGAGTCTCTTTCCCTTCTTACTGAGTTCAGTGGAAATGAAATATTCTTTCATTTTCTTTATATGACCATCTTCATCAGTTTCAGAGCAGTTAGATGGAGGAGGTATTTGTGTGTGTGTGTATATATAATGTGCCATGCTTCTACTTTAGAAAAGGCAGTTTGTAGCACAAATCCTGCCCGAGCCTCACAATGTCAATGCTAAAACTACTTCTGTAAAAATGATATTTGACTGCTCACAAGAGGGCACTACAACTTTACTTTTGTGCACATTGTTGTGAGACAAGCCTTGCCATGAGCTCTAGCAACAGAAAGGCAAATGATATTGTCAGTCTACAGCATAATTCGTTTTAAAACCAAGCTCTTGTAAGTAAAGATTCCCAACTCTGTTTTTTTTTTTTTAATGGAAATTAAATTATTGATAGTAATGCAGAAATTTGAGTCGAGAGCTTTGAAATGGAATGTCCTTTCTTCAGCTTCAGGGTCAAAGTGTTGTTGCTGGTGATGACTGAGGAAGGCAAGCTACATGAAGTAATCTGTGATCTCATTTGAAAAAAGACTGTCTAATTTATTTACGTATCAAAGCCTTAAGTGCCATTAGGCAGCTCAGTAGGCAAGTCATCATAAGAAGGGTGTGTTTACTTAGTAAAGATTAATTATAGCCTCCAGCATGTAAAGTTTATTATGTCCAATAAGTATGGCAAACAGCTGGAGGAACGTGTTTGTCTTTACACTTGATAGCGTTCTCTTGCCTAAAGATCTGACTCCTGAAAGAATAATTAGTTGTTGTGGGTGAATTGTTCCTAATTCTGCAAACTGTTTTTTTTGGTGTGTATTTAATTTTGTGCTTTAAGTAAAACACAATGAAGGTATTGGGTCTGATACTGAAGTTGTCAATCCACATGTTTTTAAGCAGTGTCTGAAATCTAAATCAGAGTCCCCTCTTTGTTGGTTATCTTTAACCCACGCAGTGCTTGGATTTAAACTTTTAGTCTAGAATGTCTTTTCTCAGTGGAAATATGAAAGATTGGCAACCCACAAATAGTTGGACTGCTAGGGTCTACCTGCTGAAGAAATTCATTATAATAAGCTGGTTTTACAATTTTCTGTAATGGCTCTTTCACTTCTGAAATTACTTCCCACTGAATGAAGTGGAAACTCATGAACTCTTGAGTTACAAAAAGGCATATATCACTGAATAGACAAGGCTTACCTTGGAACCAAATGATGTGAATAGCTAAAGGGGTCATAAAGATCTAATATTGGTGAGAGGCAGGGACAATTATTTTGAGTTTTGGAAGTTAAGAGTGAGCTGTCAGAAAGAACTTGTTACAGTGCAGTTTTGAAACGGGGGGAGAGTGATCTTCCTTGAATAAGAAGGTCTAGATTAAAAAAGCATCAAGAACAGATAAGTCACTGGGTGACTAGTTGAGTCTTTTTATTTTAAGGTTGTATGACTGCTGTCGATGGCACATGAGTGACTTATTAAAGTTGCTGTGAACTGATGTGGGAAGGAATAAATCACAATGGTGTATTGCAGTACATGTGCAAATCTATGCAGTGACATTGCACTCACCCCTTGCTTGATCTCTGATGCCAGAATGTGATTCTTGCGAGATCTAGAACTGATATATTCAGCAGAGCTTTATTGTTTAATCTTCAAGAGTATGATTTAATAAGTACAAACTGACCAAGTGTGTGTGTATACAGCAACCAATAACACTAATTAGGTAATAACAAACTCTGATTATTTTAGTTGCACAAAGTTGAACAGACTAAATGTCAAGTATGAAGAAAGGGATAGAAGTACTTTGTGCTGCTTTTTATTCTTGTTCTTTTAAGTTACCTTCTATTTTGTTCAATTTTGCAGTAGTTTAAGTACATAACCTTGTTTTGTAACTACTCTAAATCTTTGTGCCTTCAACTCTTGTAGAATCTCATTTGTATAACAGCACCATATATCCAATTGTCTTGAAGGATTTACGATCAATAGGTATAAAACTCATGGGCAGTTGAACCTTTTGAGCATGAAAGAGCAAGGGGTAGAACATGGTTGTTATGAAAATAGCTGCACTTGAGAAAGCACAGTGGAATGTTCTGTGAGAAAATAGTGGACAGAAGATATGATTGGATAAATTAAATGGATATTCATTCTCTCCTTTCTGTAATTTATGATGGGATAAAAGAAAATAACCCTCTGTTCAGAAGGGTACTGTTGACTATACTGACTTCAATTTATTTTTTTAACTTACAACTCTTTCATGAGTCTGCTGAACTTACAGCACTTTCCTGAAAGCCTAATGTGTATCTAACTTTTGTGTATTTTTTTACCAATCTTGTCCATTTTGAACCTGCTCATTTATTTCTAGCTACGTGAGTTGACCTCTTTAATTTAAAAAGTTGCTCCTCTTAGAATAAACTGAATTGAACAGCACTCTGTTCCAGCTTTCCTATGGAAACAATTTAAAAAAAAAAAAGAATGTTAAGATATTGGTCTTGGAATTCACTTGTGAATATTTATCATCTTGATATTCATTTTTAATGTGCCTCATTTTGAAATGAGGGCAAGTGTACTAATTATATTTTTCTGTGTGCACACAACTCCTTAAATGTGCCAAAATTTGACTTTGACATTTTGTTTTTGAAGTGTAGTTAAATTATGGCCCCAGTGAGTTCATGGCAAGTCTTCTGATGTCAGCAAAATTAGTTGAATTTCAACATTCAGCTAAGACTCATAATACAGATGATGCCCTTGATATGAAGAATTCATGGATGGCATTAGCATTAGCATTGGATAACACATTGCAGTGGCTTAAAATAACAAACTCCAAAAGAGCTGATGAAAATATTGAGGTAGCAGATGAGATACAATGTCAGGAGTGACTGATGTAGAATAGCTTTATTTCTGATTCTGTGTTCATCAGGAAGAACTATTTAAGTTTAAATAGCCTTGGTAATTTGAGCTATGTAACAGCAAAGCTTTCAAAATAATATTTAAAACTTTGTTTCACAGTTTTGCAGTAGGTGTAACACCTTGACTGGTATCAAATTGGGTGGCCTCAAGTTGTGGTAGAATAGTGGCATTACCATTGTTATTGGTACTTAAAGTTTTTCATCTGGTGGTGGCCATCTGGCTGTTTAGGAGTGTTGCTTCCAAACTGTAAATAGTATGTTTGATATAGCTGCTTATATTAACAACTAAAGCTCAATAATCTCTGTAAGAACTTGAAATAATAGAGCAACTGGAGCCTCAAATGAGCTTAGTTAGGTAAGGTACTATGAAAAACACATTGAGACCAATTTTTGGTCTCCCCATTGAGACCGAGCTCTGAGTAGGTTAAACTTGTATTGCTGCTGTAGCACTTCATCACAGTGGTTTTGTGGACAGTAAGACGATAATTCTTGATATATATAAGGTAACTAAAGTAAAGCTTACATATGGAATAAAACTGGGAAGTTACTCAAAGATTTTTGTGTCTCTCTTGAAATGCAGAATGGTAATCTCTGGGTTATTAATCTGTTTTTTAAGATTCTGCTATGAGCTTTTGGGGACTTAAAAAAGTTGGGTTTATATATTGGTGCTTCCCACCCCAAATTGGTAAGTTTCCCAACTCTTTCATGAGCCGTAGGTAAAGCTGCAG